>SNQJ01S0118938.1:18696-46129 GCA_010110895.2 Picea sitchensis
CTCACACAGGATCTTCTTCTTCCCACGTCCCAAAGAACTTTTAAATAGCTCTCCTATATTCCCGATCGGGAAATATATATACCCATAGCTCTCTTCTTAGTGATCCCCCTTTTCAAATCGGGAACTCGGACTTCGCAATTTCATGAGTCCCGTGGTCGTGCACCCTGTGCTTCACAAAATCCTGAAACCTGATGGGTAAATGTCAATGCCTCCTATTCCTATCGGGAATCCTTCCGTCAGGATTTCGGAACTTATGATGTCGAAACCCACTTACCTCGCTGATCCCCGACTCCCAATATACCGATACACTGATACACACGTGCGAGTTGATTTCTTACCTTCGAAAACCCTGATGCCCTGAACTCCGACTACTCAGGATCTCTTGACATGCGTCCCAAACGATGGATGGTTCTGAGCTTGTCAAGATATCGCGGATCGCAATTCCTACTATCGTGATTTCTTCACTCCTAGAATTCCCGATGACTTCAATATCCCGATGACTCCTCTGGGACTTCTCCTTTGCTCACTTGGGCTTAACCCCATTGCAACTCCTACTAAATTCTGATGGTTGACAGGATTTTCACGAACTCCCTCCACGATATCTTGACCATATTTTCTCCCTCCTTGAGGAATTCCTGGTGTGAAACCTCCTTTGCGGTCCTTCAATAGGTTTAGGGCTCTACTCCTCCTGAGCTTCTTCCAACTTCGGTCCCTTAGGAAAGGGAACCCTTTGCTCGCACTCCTTGCTGTAACTCTGCAACCACTTCAAGTGTTCAACTTTCCCTGACTTTGCGCACACCTACAGCAACAGTCTTTCGATGCTTTGCTCAGAATCACAACTCTGAGACTTCATTCTAGCCTGCTCACTCCTTGCATGGCATTGTGCCTAACTGCACCTTCAGGGGAATGAGAACAAAAGCTAACTCTAATTGAACCCTTCTATCAACGCACTCCTTGCAGACAATTCGACTGCACTCCTTGCAGGAATCTTCTAGCTCAATTAGGGAAACAATTGAAACTCATCCCTTCACCCTCTTAGACTTCTATTCATGCATGAAATCACATGCACAACATATAAAAGCAAATTCATAACAGGAAATAAACATCCATGAGCATAACATCAACACACAGAGAAACAACACGAACCATGAACTTGAATCAAAGCTTCCTTCTATTAATTCAACTGCTTGTACATGGGTGTTCTTCATACAATACTCTGCATGCTCTTCTCTTCCCATTTCTTCTCTCTATGCTCAGGCTAATGTTACAATTTTACAATGAGGGTGTCTATATCTGTTTTCCCTCTTGGACTCTAAGCTATCAAATCTAGAATTAAATTCCTATCTAACAGCATTAAATCTATTAAATGCCGACTATCTACTAAGGACGAGAGCTATCCGCTCAAGGTCCATTACAACATACAAAGGTGCCTCCTCTTAAATGACTCATTTAAGATTTGCACAACAGTCCCAAAGCATTTTCAAAATTTGTGCTAGATTATCCAGTTGTCCTCCGCTTACGCGCTGGCTTGCTTGATGTGCTGGCGATGCTCCTGCATCAAAATGGCTAGTTGTGACCATGCCCCTTGGAGAATATCAATCTGGTGCTTCGGTTATCTTGCATCCATGAATCTATGGCCAGGATTCAACAAGCTTTCTTGGAATATTTCCAGTCTATGCTTGAATTGGACCTTGGCATATTCCTTTTGTTTTATGGATTCTTTCACAAGGAATGCTTCCTCCCTTATGACTTTGGCAGACCTCTCGGCCTCTGGAGCCTCTGCTCTAATCACTCAGTTGATGCTTTGATCATTCCAACCAAGTGTATCCCTGTCCACTGTGCAAGGTTGGTGGAAGACGGTGTTGCATTCCTGGGTGCTCGAGTCCGCAGTGGAATTCCACTGATTGTTGAGTGTTCTGAAGGATTCTCTACCTCCTCCTCCCTTGTGGATGGTCTTGGAGTGTGTGGATGTTGCACTCTACCTAAAGGTTGACTCTGATTCCTTGTAAACCTCAGCTAGCTCCTGCTCTTTACTTGAGTCTTATTTTGGAGTTACACTTCCCTAGGCACCCTCAACCTTGGACGTTGTGGAAATTTGATGGTGTTATGAGGGAAAAACTCTCTATGGCTAGGGTAAACCACAACAAACGAAAACGACTGCAGAAATCAAATCTATCCAAAAAACATGCTATATAAACCAATATGCTAGAAAGATAAGAAAGAGGCCTACCTTGTATAGATGTTCGATGAAGTCCATCATTGAGCACTTTGACCCAAAGCTATATGCCTACACCTAGTTCTCAACAACCAGTCAAAGAAATCATATGGTGATAATAGAAAAGGTTAGCACATTAGATAGCATAATCCATCAATATACATAACAAATACACCCATGGATAATAACTCAAATATTTGCAAGATATCAATTGGACAGGAAAGGATTATTTCTATTAATAAATGATTAGCATAAGTGAAAATATTACAGAATTTTGTGTCGTCACGGTTCGGAACCAAGAAACTAAGTTCCTTCTAGCTGGGCCTCCACCACTTCAATCATCCACCAAAGCAATTCTCATAGAAGAGAGACAATGAGGTTCTCAATCAATAAGGGAAGAGCTTGGGGGTTGAACATTGTGTTCAGACTTAAAGGACAAAGGAATGCATACTCAATATGAAGTAAATAATTTCTCCAGAGTAAATTTTCTCTCAAAGTTCAATTATTTCCCCTCTTTTCCATATCTCAGAATTGGCCGATTTATAGCCTTCAAATGGAACTGAAGGGTCGAGTCAGAATGTTTCCAGTAAATGGAATGAAAAGGATCAGAGATATCCTATCGTGACATGGAAACCCGACATTGATTTTCATTTTTTGGCACAAATACCGATGTACACAGGCTGTAGTGGAGAAGGCTGCATATACGCATGATGTATAGTAGGAAAGATGCGTACATGTGGAAAAATATGTATTTTTAGCTCTGGATTTTACAAATAGGGATAATAGGTCTACATGGGTGAATGGAAAAAGTCCTTATGTGCAAGATTTCATAGGGTGAGGCAAATCTTGCTATAAAATATGCCCCCTAATGTGTGAGGTCAGAGGAGTATCTAAGATGGCATAAATACATTATAAAGAACCCAAAAGTGGAGTGATGGGGAACCAGCTGGAAGAACTAGTTTCTCGTTACATTTTGCACTGGCATTGCATACATGGATGCCAATAGAATTACACTGTAGATTCATGTGAAAATATACCAAACAAGTGTGTGTGGCCATGAATAGGAAAATACAAATGCGGTTACATGCCAAAAGTTTCCATATTCACGAACAAAGGGATGCAGACTCAATACGAAGTAAATAATTTCTCCTGTTATAACCCTAATTTGCACCATACATGCTTACCTGGCATCAGGCCATCTCAGATCCCTTCTTTTCCAAAGAACTGTTGAACAACTCTTTAAAAAACCTCTTTTATAAGGGCCCACGCACCCTACTCCATTACTGCATGCGTGTACACACTAGCTGACCTAAAAAAACCCACATGGATCGAAAAAAGCATGAAAAAAGGAAAGTTGCCGACAGAACACACAGCTTTGGGTGAGTTAACTGAAACTCCTGGCCATGCATGGCCGAGGGTTTGTCCAAATACCTAGATTCTTCTAGCCTATAAAAGAAGGTTTAGGGGTCCCATTTGGAAGAGGAGAATAAGTGTAAAGAAACTATGCCCAATTGCACATTCCCATTGTCCCAACTCTTTAGCCATCCTTGTGCAAGAAGAGATACAAAGAAAAGAAGTTGGAGGACATTTGAAGAGGAGCCCAGGATCAGGATTCATGGAGCAGTGGTCGGTTTCGACATTGTAAGTTGATGCGTTAAAGTTAATAATAAAGAAATGCTTTTCTTGTCCCACTATATGAATTCTTCATAGTTTAGTAGATATATGTTTGAATCTCTAACCCATTAGTCTGTAGGTAAAATTCATGTGTAGTTTGTTGTTTGTTTTGTATGTAGGTCAACCTTGGGAGGAGAGTTGCTAACAAGCGATCAAGCGTAAAGAAGGATTGACATCAAACATATGGAACAAGATATGTTGGTCTAACCATGTATTTGCTGAAAAGAAATTGGGATTAGGTCTGGGGACGAAGGTAGAAAGTAGGTTTCTTATTGGTCATATCTGCATGCATAATATAACCCTATTTTCTAGTTCCTAGGCGGATTTCCCACCACAACATTATTGGAAACCATATTGGGGAAGTCTCTAGGGTTCCTAGGAATATTTTTGGGTAGTTTTAAAAGACTAGTTTTCTTTCCTATTTTTTGAAGTTTCTACAAAGTCTGAGCTAGTAGAGAGTCTGGTCTTCCATACCAGCAATCTTTGTTATTTGCTTGACTGTGTTTTTTCGAGACCCACAGAGGTACACATGGCCTACATAAAGTTTGCACTTGTGTACCCGCGCCCTACTTTCTTATATCCCGCGTGTAAACGCTAACTAAAGAAGTAACAGTAGCGTGTAGATTCCAGAAAATTTTTAAGGTAGTCATCCTCTTCCCTGTCAGAATCAGTCATTTTCAGGGGTTTTCTGGAACTCTGTCTAAGTCTTGGTTGTTTGCAGTCTTATCTCATATTGGTTTGTTTTACGAATTTTTTCCTTACATTGTTTTCATTTTTTATGTTAAAGAGAGTGTCTAAGCCTTCAAGAGATCCTGGTTCTCAATATCAGTGGTCTCTTACTGGTTTGGATTGTCTATTTTTATTTGTTTCAGAGTTTTAGAGATACATGCGGCCTGTATAAGTCTACCACATGTGTACATGCCCTCTGGCTCTACACAGCTCGCATGCACACGCTTGTTGTTGGATTGTCAGTAGTGTGCTTGTGTAGGATAGTTTTTGTTGAGGGTAAGGCAGTCATCCTTTCCCTTGACAAGAGTTATACCTCTCAGGTTTTTAAATCTATGTCCTAGCAGTTGGTAGCTTAGGGTTGATATTAGCCTTCGCTTGCTTTTTTCATTTAAAAGTTGTCATAAAAAAATAAAAAAACTTTAGGGTTTTTAGACTAGTGTGAGAGTCCCTTTTTAATTTGTTAGTGTGTGATTTCTTGAAGTGATTCTTTGCGATTTGCGATTAGGCCAGAATGTTTCTTGGTTTTTTACTTGTTGATATTTTTCCTTTTTGCTTTGTCAGCATTCAAATAAAAATAAAATAAAATAAAATATCTCTTTCATTTTCTTGTTTAGTTGAAAAGTGTGGTTTTGCATTAGTAACCAGGGAAAAGTCTTTTCTTTTTTAAGTTCTTGATAGTTTAATTAGGTCGTAAGTAGCTCGTAGTCGAGTGAAATCCTTCTTTAAGTTTTCTAATTCAAAAGATGTTAGAAAAAAAATTGAAAAGTTGTTGAAATTTTGCATTAAGTGAAGGTTTTTGTTTCCAGTTTTTTGTTCATTTTTTCGTCTTTCAAACATCATCAGTTTCACTTTCAAACCTTTTGACATAAGACAAGCCATAAAATTAACACTAAATCTAAAATTCATTAGACTTTTATGTTTGTAGGGTTAACCAACTAGTTCAGGATTAGGGCCTTGGATTAGGTTGGAGAGGAAACTCTTCAAGGCCACAAAAATCAAACATTGGAGTCTGAGTTAGGGAGTGTCCAAGTATAGTATCATGAAATTTATCTGGGACCCCCCTCTAACATAGGGGATAAACACGAGGTCGCGTGCGGAGAGGTAGTGGAGATAACCCCTCCAAAGTTGGACCAATCGTAGTGGAGAACACATATAGAGGACTTGTCTTGGGATTCCATCAATTGCATTTGCCATGGGGATTCATGGGTCTCGAATCCGTTTGAGGTCCTTAGTTGTATTCCTGACCATTTTATCTCGATACCCTTGACAGGTTTCGGGCTCGATACCCTACTCATTGTGGTCTACCCGACTTTCAACTATACCCGCCTGGTGACTGTTTGCGCCTTGGAAACCTAGTTGCCTATCATTTTTAAGGACATCCACAGGTGACTATGGGGGTATACCACAGTACCTAGGACAGACATCGGGCCATGCTTTGCAGAGTATACCCAGAGGGTGCTTCCATTTTTGAGTTTCACTTACACTGGTAAGTTTCTCTAGTGTTGGTTGTTGTAACTGTTCTTCCAATTAATTTAGTGTTTGCATGTCTTATCTTATAGGGACTTTTTTAGTCTGTGTTACTTTTGAACGGTTAGACTACCCTAGAGTGTCTCTGATATTCTCACATAGTGGAGGATCACAAGCTCCACCGGTCATGAAGGCTTCTTAGTTTGTCACCGGTTACACTGGAGCCACCCCTGCCACAGCTAAGGCGAAAGCTATACCAACAAGGGTCTTTTGAAGAGACCGGGTCACAAGACATTGTGCCTGCCAAACATCCAGAGGAATCGACCATTTTAGACCTTGGAGTGCAAGATTTTGGTCTAGCTGAAACCTCCACCACTGATCTTTCGGCACCCACCATCGTACCGATTCATCCTTACGAGTGTTAGACAGTGTCGCACGCAGTAATGGAAACAAATGTTGTTACTCCTTCTAGGAATTCTTCAATTCCCATACGGTTGTCACCACAGGAGTTTTTCCAACTCTTAACCCACTGTCACCGGTCTGAGCCACCATGTTCTCGACCACCTCTACATCACACAGTGGTCCAATCTCATCTCTAGCGGTGGCCCCAACCCCTTTCACACCAAGTGCGACAGGCCCTCTGTTCTCATACAAGATGCCTAGTTTAGGTACAAGTCCTGTACTTTCCTACTCCACTTCACAGACTTTAGGTCTGGGGGCAAGGAGCTCTAATGCTCCTCTACAAGGTCACATGGGGGGCACTCCTACTCCTTTTAATGCTTTCCCTTATGGGGGAGGTCATATACCTCCTTCGTCCCCTTCACTCGGTGGCTCGCATCAACAATCTGTCGGGAAACCTACACACCATAGTTTATTTGGAGCGGGGATTCAAGGACCACCTTCGCATAATATGCCAATAGGTTTGACACCGTTTTCTTTGTTCGGTGCGTTTGGTAACAGTGCCTTCTCATTAGTTGCTTTCCCAACTGGGGGAAATCTTGGTTTCGGACAATCTATTCCTATGCAGGGTACTATTCCTGCACAAGGGGCACACCCAGGAACTTCTTCCACATCAAGGCCTTGAAATTCTTGGTAGGGATCCATTCCCTCATTCGGAATGTCGATCTAGGGTAATTCTTTCCACAATCAATGGAACCCCGGACAAAGTACTATGCCTATCCCCATGGGACTGACATGGGGGAACCCTTCCCAAATTCCTTCGATTGTAATGCATGCCCAACCATCTATGTCCTATTTTGGAAATCAGTCGATGATGTCTCCTCACACGCAAAATCCATATGGTGGCCATGGCCATGGTTTCTACCAAAATCCAGGCTAGCAACCAAACTTTTCCTGGAAACCTGGTGCCAGTCAAACTCCAGGCCTCTTTTTCCCAGGTTATCACAAACAACCCAAACTACCCTTCCTGGCAACTTTGCATTTGCCAGATTTGACAAGGTTGTTGAATGACCCTATCTGTCACGATCCACGTTGGCCTCCTATGCCGACGAAGTTTCCTTCAGACATCCCAAAGTTTGAAGCCAAGCCTAACGAATATCCAAGAGATCATGTGACTACCTTCCATCTTTCGTGCTCCTCTAACTCATTGAAAGACGACTCTCCACAGTTGTGATTGTTTCAACGTACTCTCATTAGGAGTATCACGAAATGGTACATCGAGCTCGAACGCTCAAGATACTTTTCCTTCGAGGAATTGGCCATGGCTTTCCTAAACCATTTCCAGTTACCTGTGAGATACGACGTTGGCACAGAATTATTGGCCAATTTTTCACAGACAAAAGCAGACCATATCTCTGATCACATCCAATAATGGAGATGTCAAAAGAGTTTAATTAAGGTACTAGTCCCACCAGCATTCCTGCTCGAGTGGTTTGTTAAGTCTTTGGTCCCACAGTTGTCCAAAGACGTTGTGACGTCGGGAGTATTTTCCGAAGAAGATTCCATCATGAGAGCTCAACAACTTGAGCTAATCTATTCTCAGTCTGGTTTATTATACGAGATCTTGATAGATGCACCATGATCAATACTTGATAAAACCAGACATAGAGCTGGACTACATGCCGATGGTATTGTCGGTTCAGCACAAACAGAGCCCATTGAGCAATTAATGACTTAGTTGCAATAATTGTCTATACAACACACAACGTCCAGCCAAACTACTGCTTTGGTTGCTCCCCCTACCAAAACGTCGGATGTAAACATAGTGAAATCGACTAATCCAAAGGCCACCCAGCAGCCTGACGGAAAGAAAAAACCATGAAAGAAGGGTAAGGGGGATAAGAAACCCACCGATAATGTTGGTGGGGGAAATACTAAGAAACGGAAGGTGAGGTATCCATGCAACCTGTGCGCGGAAGACCACCCGAACCACCTTTGTCCCCGGCTTGTAGAGGCCCAAAAATTTGTCACATGGAAACAGCCTGTTGTGTTAACCAATCCATTCCAACATAGGAAAAATCTAACACAGGCCTCTACAAGCATGGAAGGGGGCATCCAAGGACCCTCTCCGCCTGCGAACAACCCCACATCCGCGAACGTATATATGGTGAGGAGTGATTCTTTTATATCGACTAGAGTGCATGACTATAGTAAACCAAGCACTTCTGAGAAAGGTAAAGAAGTTGAACTCCCATCTCTTCCTCTACAGATTGAGAAGGCATTGGGAGAAACAATGGCATTCATTCCCAAAGGAAAATTCAAAAAAATATTCTCATAACCCAAACGCAAGGGCCGCCCAGAACTACTCTGTGGTGGAATATTTACCACAAACCCCTTGTGCGATGTCTGCTTTGGAAGTTTTATCTATTGAGACTTGTAATCCAAGTACAATCATGCTAGATACAACTGACTTAAAACCTTGTCTGCCTTACCACGTAGCATTTTAGATAGTAGTGGCTTATCCCATGAAAACTTTTACTCGAAATATCTTCCGCATAGTGGTTGATGAGGGTGCATCAACATGCATTATGTCGTTGGCATGTTGCAAGGCTGTTGGCCATCCTGTTTTGTCTCTGTCACCTACTCTCCTCACTGCTTTCGACAGTCATTTGTTCCGACCACATGGTATCATTCCTTCTTTCCCCATGCAGTTAGGAGGGAAGACCGTGTGTGTCGAGGTAGAGGTAATCGATTCTCCCCTTGACTATAACCTCTTGTTAGGAAGGAGTTGGACTTATGCCATGCAAGTTGTGGTTGCTACATTTTTTCGGGTCTTATTGTTTCCACACGAGGGCCAGATAGTGACCATCGATCAATTGTCTTTCTCCATACCTGACCCTTCATTAAGGGCATTCATGGTCCCGATGATCAATAATCCTCAACCAGGTGTAGTCAATGTAGGGGTTGGTTTGTGCCCATCTTTGAGGGGTACCTTCGATTACCCACCCCCTCAAGGTGATATCAAGTTTATATCCAATCACCATAAGGTTGATATTTTTCAAGTTTCATCGTTCCGCACAACTCACTTTGACGATCCATGGATACTTCCTTCCCCATTGGCCACGATGGATGGGACAGGGCACCCGGGCATGTCCATGCCCTTGTCAGTAGCTGAAGTAGTGTACTCTTTAGTCCAACAAGCTTCAGCCAACATTAATCCAAATCCTGCACAAGAGTTCGATCCACTTCTAGAGCCTATTTGGGCTCAGGGTTCTCTCGTTCACACCGATTCATTAGACTTAGTCTTGCCCCATGATGAAGCTATAATTGAGGCAATGACTAGTCTGGACAAACCCTGGGAATATATTCATCACAGATCATACTTCCTCCCAGAGTTAATCTGAATCAAAGCAGGAGAATTCATCGTGACTATGACGGGAAATCGGTCTTTTCCTATTAATCCATTAGCTACACATGAGTTTTATGATGAGGGTAATATGGAAACTATCGCTGAAACCTTACCGAACAATATCTCCTGAAACCCTGGCATCGTGGAGAATGTCTTCGTCGAAGATGAATGCTCCCTAGAGAGATTCAAATCTACACCGATATTTTTAAATAATTCTGCGACGTTTTTGCCTGGTCTTATGAGGAAATGCCAGGCATCGATCCAAAAATAGTTGAACATGAAATCACAACATATCCATATGCCAAGCCTGTCCAGCAGAAGCTTCATCTAGTTAACCCCAAGAAAGCAGCAGCCATTAAGGTTGAGGTTCTGAAATTGCTAAAAGCTAGTTTTATCTATCCTATCCATTTAACCCAATGGGTGTCAAACCCCTTGCCAGTCAATAAAAAACAAGGGACGATTCGTGTATGTACCAACTTCTGTGATTTGAGCAAGGCATGTCCCAAAGATAATTTTACCACACCTTTCATCGACGAGATCATTGATGAATGTGCTAGTTGTGAGGCCTTTTATTTCATGGACGGTTTTTCGGGATATAATCAAATACAAATCAAACCCGAAGACCAACACAAAACAATATTCATTTGTCCTTGGGGTACATTCGCATATCGTAAGATGCCTTTTGGTCTTAAAAATGTTGGAGCAACCTTTCAGCGGGCCATGTCTTTTGATTTCCATGACCTCAAGCATATAGTTGAGGCTTATTTAGATGATTTAGCATCTCGATCTCTCAAGAGAATGGATCATCCAACACACCTCCGACTTATCTTCGAACATGGTCGCTACTTTCGAATTCGCTTGAATCCAAACAAGTGCAGCTTCTACATAACGTCAGGATGTTTGTTAGGTTTCATAGTGTCAACAATGGGGATCATGGTGAATCCTCTCAAGGTTGAGGCAATAATTCAGTTTCCCCCCAACGCACAATCCTTCAACTTCAGAGTCTACAGGGCAAGGCAAATTTTCTAAGATGCTGTATCGCTAACTATGCCAAGATCACCAAGGTATTTATGCGCTTACTTAAAAAAGACGTTCCCTTTTATTGGGACGATGCCACTCAACACTCTTTCGCCACATTAAAACATGCACTCACAAATGCCCCTCTGCTCCGACCACCTAACTATAAAAAGGATTTCGTATTATATCTGGTTGTAGCAGAGTCAACTATTGGCATGGTCTTAGTTCAGTAAGATGACTTGTTCTCAAAATATGTCATCTATTACCTAATTTGAGTCCTTGTAGGAATGGAACTCAATTATTCTCATATTGAAAAACTTGTGTTTGCAGCAGTCCATGTTGTTCAATGGTTCCATCATTATGTCTTGTTTCGCAAGACTACCGTCATTGTTGTCGTAAATCCATTTCAATACATGTTGACACGACAAGTAGTAGGCAGCAAGATCAGTAGATCGATAGTCATCCTCCAGGAGTTTGACTTAGATTTCATTTCAGCAAAATCCAAAAAGTCACTGGTCTTCGCAAAACTTATTTCGGAACTTCCGGTTGAGTCAGGTGATCTTGTGCCCGAAGAGTCACCTATCAGAGGAGATATGTTTTTTATCACCTCTTTGGATCCCTAGTATGGAGATATACTTATCTATCTCCAGACTTTGAAGTGCCCCACCACTACTTCTCATGATGAGCATCAACGCATACGCCATCAGGCTAAGAATTATCTTATACTTGATGATACATTGTATTAGAGAGGTGTAGATTGCATCCTACGCTGATGTCTCACTCACGACGAAGTAGTTATCATGCTTAATGACTTCCATACTGGAGCTTGTGGCGGTCATTTGTCTGGGTTGGCAACAACCCAAAAGATTCTACGAGCAGGTTACTTCTGGCCAACACTTATCAAAGATTGTATTGAATCAGACAAGAAGTGCCACCCATGCCAAATCTTCTCTCGGAAGATGAGAGCACATCCCGCTCCCATGTTTCCTGTCATCACAGTTGGTCCTTTCACCAAGTGGGGGATTGATTACACTACATGCAACCCTCCATCAGCAAGCATGCCATCCTTCACCTGGGGGATTGATTACATCACATGCAACCCCCATCGAAGGGGAACTCAGCTGGTATCATCAGAGCTTGCTTCCACTACTTTACAAAGTGGTTGAAGTTGCTAACGCTATATGATAGAGGATTGCAACTCTTTATTCCAACCGTGATAATAGCAAGGTTCAAGGCCCCAAAAGTGGAGATCGTCACCGACTAAGGAAGTCACTTTCAATATCAAATGATGACCAAGTTAACGCCAAAGCTTAAGTTATGGCAGGTTCATTCACAATTCTACTACCCCAAGAAAATGGTCGCAGCTTAAACAAACTCTTTAAGACCATTCTACGTTGAATGATCAACCTAACCAAGCTTCTCAACTATATTTGATGGTATACTCAAGATTATGGGCTTATATCAACATCCTAAGACTCCAAACCGCTTTCTCACCTTCAACTCATTTACGGGATGGAGGAAATCTTTCATCAATGTCGATCCCGTCTCTAAATCAGCTACAATTTATTACGTACACTTCCACTTGAAGAATGGTTAGTATACCTTGAGCAACTTCATGAGTCATGATGCATCCTCGCTACTGAGTACTCACAAACATAAGTTCATGTCGTAAGATGATAGGTCTGCTCATCCTTGATTTTCTCCGGTTGGTGACCTTTGTCCGGCTCCATGACCAAGATAAGGACCCCCTGGGTAGGCAAAATTCCAAAACCTGCAATTTGAACTTTCAACATAAAAGAGGTTTTAAAAAGGCACTTATTGTCCGGTTGAATTTGAATCGAATGGTTTTGGCAGAGCTTAGAAATGGGATCTAACTCAAGAATTATTACTCATAGGAAATTCACCATGGGTAACTTTTTGTAAAATATGTATAGTCTTTGTACTCATTATTACTTTTTAGTTTCTTTTATTATTATGGACATGCCATTGATGTTACCTTTCATCAATATGCGTCAAGGATTCTATGTTCGTATGGGTATACACGAGTTTAACAAGACACTCGAGGCTTGCCTCTGCATCTTGGGTAGTCTTTACACCACATGGTCAGTTATTATCTTCTGGAGTATATGCTTAGGTGACACCACAAAATAATGTCATTGAGTATAGTGCAGTTATTGAGTTTCTTCGTGACACTTTGTCATTGGTATCTCTCATCTCCGGGTATACATCGATGCTCAACTCCTGGTTGTGGGTCTCAAGCTTAAACAGAGTATACTCGGTTCATGATCCAACTTTACACCAATCCATTCCGTTAAGGGGTATGTCTCTTAGAATGAAACTTTGTTTATATTACATATTTTCATGTTCCTAGGAGATTAAACCGCTACGTGATACTATAGCTAATCAAATTTTAAATTGGTATCTTGCAATAATATTGGTAAATGAACATCTCCACATAAACATGTAACGCATTTTTTCAATACTACGATCCATAAGACAAAAAAGACAAAAAAACCATATATAATAATCATAGGAGTAAACTGAGTACAATACTGTGATGGACACAAGCACCCCAAAAATCAGGACCAATATCGAGTCACGTATCAGCCTCTAAAAAATATATATACAAGTAGTGCTCATGGCACATAAAATGTCTAGGTTAAAGTCGGTCTCAGGCCCTATTATAACGATCCACGTACTGCTAGCTAATGTCGGGAACAATCGACTCCACGGGTGTTGTGGTGCCCCACTACATGAGATCAAAGATAGATGGTAGTTCCCAATCTTTCCATCGTATTCATGCGAAAGTGAGTGTAATAAAGTTCGCTTCACTCGCCTCAATACTCTCTCACCTCCCCGATGGAAGATCTCCATCATCTGCCGGTCCTCACTACGCGTGTGTGGCCCTCGGCCGAGACATGCATGCCCTTTGCATATAGTCACTGGGCTCCAGCATATCCCACATCTACACATAATGAACACATATCCGTCAAATAATTCGTATGTCAACAAAAAAAATCATATATATAACAAAAACAACATAAAAAATTCACATATGTTTAACAACAAAAAATCACAAGCAGTGATACTCACCATCTCCCTCGGGCCCCTCACCAAGAAGTACCCTACACTTCCTCAAGAAACTGCAATCTCGGACATAGGGTAATCCCTCTATAATCCAGGGACTGGGTCACACAAACTGAAATTGGTAGAAGAATTATCATCGAAGGACTCGCTGGTCCTTCCACCACCCCTCATCGCTGGCAATACCACCATCTACACATAGCGTGAAGAGTATTCTGATGTCCCTCTCGCATCTCAATTACCGAGGACTAAAAACCCCAAACTCTCTCAAAAAAAAGAATGAACACAGGATGGTCCTGAACCTGAAGTTCCTATGCGTCCGCTATCTGCATGTTGTCAGTTGAGATTTCATGCTCTCTAGTAGTGTGGTAATCCAATCAAAAAATTTGTGCATTTAAGAACCGATTGCATGGGCCTATCCGCGGCATCTGGATCCTCGGGATGTAGAGCCACATGTAACCAAGTGATTCACCCAATAAGCAATATTGTCGCCTATAGTGATAAGTCAGTTGATTCCGCTTTATGGCACTATGAAATGAGCGGTCTATATCATCTGCACATTATAGACCTATCAATTCCGGCCATATGCTGACCCCAAAGCGGAAAAGTCCGAAGTTGATCGTTCCTCCCGAGAGGCTGGGGTCAAAAAATAAATGTCTCCTACTGTAAGTACCTATAGTGATTGCCCTCTTAACATGAATGCCTTACATCTCCAATGCCAGTAGTCGCAACCAAGGCATCTTTAGTAGTCGGTTGTGCCCACATAAAAGGACATAGGTAAAACTTGAGTAACCCACATTGCATCAAATTCACCACAACATTAGAAGCCTCCCACCAACTCACTAACCCTTTCATGCTCTTTCTCTCCACCGATATACATCCCCGCGAAAACACCAAGGTTTTAGAGGGTTAAGCCTTTTAATCCTGGCCCGGTGGTCCACACGGGATGTAATATGACAACATGTACACGCCACATAGTTTTTACTCTACCTTAAACAAAAGGGCGAACTATTCTCGTATTCTCAAGGACCTAGAGATGACCTTTTAAAGGTCAATGCCCCCAAAAATGAAACCCAATGCAAAAATAAAACCAAAGAGAGTTTGTACTTACTTGGTCCAAATGTAAGGTCATTTATTCCACTGAAGCTCTTGAAATTCACTCTTTTAGAAAATGGGTGTTTTTTACTTTTCTCTCAATTCTCAATTTATAATGGTGATAATGAGCTACCAAATTATATTTCTATAGACTTTTTGTCTCTCTTTTTGTCACTTTTTGCCTCCCTTATCATTTTATTTAAACCAAAACCATTTAGAGTGATTCGTGAGTTGCATGGGAGGGATAAGGATCGTAAGTATGTGTTTCTTTTTTGAGTTTTGGGTAATTTTCAACCGCGAAAAAAATTCCTCGGTGGATCAACTTGAATATTATAGGTTAGGTTTCTACCCCGGTTTTTGTATCTCGTTTCCTTTTTCATTTACCATAGACCCATCCCCATCAAGCTGTGTGACATGGAACCATCATAGTTTATTTAGAAGTGTCGCGACTTGGTAGGGGAGTTTCTATCGACATGGATGCCCTCTAGGTAGAAACTGTTGTATTTATGGTATCCATGTTGTTCTCAAAACACCGTAGGCTTGGGAGTCCTTGTAGTTTTCCTGAATACGAGTTTGAGCTCATTTGCATGATTCTTCTTCAATCTTGACCTCACCCTCAAGACTACCAAAAAATAGAATTAGCTCCCTTTAGGCCCTTTTCGTGAATTCTTAAACATGAAAACATTGTCGAAAGTGATATTGTATTCTTTCACGCTTTGTTAAACTACAGCCAGTTTCACGATGTCCCAAGGTAGTTTACCCTCTTTTTGGTCTTGTATCAGTCAATTGTACTAACAAAGGTATACTCGGCAAATTCCAGCCTGGAAGAGTACTGCATACTTTTACCCCTTTTTCGGCCCGAGGGACTAAACTATGAAAGGAACCCTCACGCAGTCCATAGTTAAGCTCCTTTCAAACTCCCTAAAATTGAAAGACTATTGAGTGACCTTATTCTCTCACACTCGCTAAAATGGTCCGTGGTTATTCTCTACTGAGTCTAGTTAAGATTTTTTTCAATTCAAAATGAAAATGGGCCGAAAGTGGGATATTGTCCTATCACACTCATGTACTGTTTTGGATGACGCTTTGTCGGTGTTAGCTTTTACCTCTAAACCAACTAGACTATATTCAGCACTTAATTGAGTCTCCTTACATTTTTCGTAATTCTAAATATGAAAACCATCTGAGCTTCACTCTTCTCTCTCTCGGGCTTTGTTTAAACTTAGATCGAAGGATGTAGTGCTTGTTAACCACGTATGGTCACCTTATACGCTGTCTTGTGAAAATATTTGTTCTAACACCTCAGTCCACTTGAGGATTTTCCCGAGTATCATTGGTTTGCAACACTTCCGGCCCTTTGTCCTTAACTCGAACTTGTATGTTTGTAACACTCGCTCCTCCATTGTAACGTAACATTCTCCTATATTCTTTTCCAAAATTATTGAAAAAGACACAAAAAATCAAATATACCCCAAAAAAGAGGAAGGGAAAAGTATTTTCATTATGCAAAATGATGAGTCTCCCTTGGATAAATCACATTTTTCCATTTGTTCATTAAACTATGGGACGTAGTACGACCTGAGTAGCTGCCTACATATTTGTGTCCTCCTGCTTGGTTACTCTTCAAAACATATTGAGAGTTTGTGTTGCCTTCTGCCTTGTAAACTTACATTAATGCCATGTTGTCTAAGTCTCGTCATTTGTCATTTTGTTGTATAAGGGAAGTTTCTACCAAGCCCAGGCCTCTGGCTACCTATCTCGTTCCTCAGCACCAATTCCATCCATCATGAATGTCCAATCAAGTCCTTGTTCAAATCACTGAATCCTTCCGGCCTAATCATCAAGATTATCTAGTCCATGACCGTATGAGCCACCAAGACTCCCCAAGGAATTCTGCACACTCATATTCATACCCTCACCTTGAGTTTTGACGATTTTTACCTGTTGCCCAGCTCAGTGTCTGGCCCTAAAATAATGCTTGTATCACTTAGAAGATTTGATACTCTATATGTAGTTGTCTTTTTATTTCGAGATGTGTTCACTCATGTAATACACCGGTACACTTTGAGTATAGTTATTTGATGGACCACAAAGTATTTGATCATACATGATTTTATTTTATCCCTAGAATGGGTATGCCCGCCTCGCTGAGACATTTTTTATTTTGCAAACAACACCTCCCTGCCTTGGTCCCTATGCTCACTTGTTCGGCACATCAAGAAATATTGGTAATGTATTTCGAAAATCAAATGCTCTTTTGACCTCACACAATAGGGGGCATCCGTTATAACCCTAATTTAAACCATACATGCCACTCTGCATCAGCCATCTCGTGATCCCTTCTTTGCCAAAGCATTTCTGAACAACTCTTAAAAACCTTATTTTATAAGGGGTTCACGCTACTACTCCATTATCATACTTTGTAGCCATACTATTTAATTCCAGAAATGCAATTTCAGAAGGGACCTAATAAAGCAAAAAAAGGAAAACACAATGTAACACACATCTTTGGGTGAGCTAACTGAAACTCCCGACCATGCATTACCGAGGGTTCATCCAAATACCTATTTTCTTCTAGCCTAGGTGTTAGAAGGGTTAGGGTCCAATGGAAGAGGAGAATAAGAGTAAAGAAACTCAGCCTGTCAGCCATCTCTAGCCATCCAAACTCTACATCTTGTGTTAAAGAGATACAATGCAGAAGCTGGAGGACATTCAAAGAGGAGCCCAGGATTAGGATTCCCAGAGCGGTGGCCGGTTTTGACATTGTAGGTTAACGGCCAAAAGACACAAGCAAATGTTTTTCCAACCCAATTATATGAGTTCTTCTATGGCTTTGATTAGTATATGTTTTGAATCTCTAACCCATTAGTCAGAGGGTAAAACGTGTAGTTTGTTGTTTGTTTTATGTGATCAACCTTTGGGAGGAGAGCTTCTAACAAGTGATCAAGCATAAAGAAGGATCAACATCAAACATCCGGCCAAGGTATGTTTTTCTAACCATGTATTTGTTGAAATAAATGGGGATTAGGTCCGGGGACAAAGGTAGAAAGTAGGGTTCTTTCAGTCTTATCTGCATGCAAAATATAACTGATGAGCAGTCCATAGGGGATTTCCCACAACATCTCCAAAGTGTTTTCCTCGAAAGAATTCTTTTATGCTTCCGAGTACGGAATTGGCCCATTTATAGCCTTCAAATTGAACCGAAGGACGCAGCCCAAACGCTTCGGCGATATGAAGGCTGGCGGATCGAGATCTCTCGGTCGGTGGAGATGGAAACCCCACATCAATTTTCATTTTGCACAACCTGATGGTTTTATGGAGCAGCCCGCGATAATGCGATGTTGGGTATAGAACCCGCATACGCATTTTCGGAGCCCCGATTCTGCACGCAATCGTACTTACGTAATTCCACGTGTGTCTTTGAAAGTGCCCTCATGTCATGAAAGTATAAAACATTTTCCGGAATACGGGGTTTTGAGTCAGGCCCCCGCAATGAGTCCATATCAAACAACCCACCTAACTGCACGAATGCCTGCCAAAGATCTCTGTTGTGGTACCTGCGAGTTTGGACCAAACCAGCCCTTCCTGCAGCAGCCTCTTAAGCTTTGTTTCGAGTTCTCGCTCGCTGTTCGGCTAATTGAGCTACATCAGCCTGGACCGCTTGTCCGGGCGAATGGTGGTTTATTGGGGCAGCAAATGCGGATGATGGAGGGTTCTAGTGATGATGGTGGATGAAGGGTGTCGTGCTCCAAGGTCAGTCTCCGAACATGGATGGATCGGGGTTTCTAACCGCTGAGTGACCCTTGGGATGGTAGGATGAAAGGTTGGGGTTCAAAACATTTTCTCGTGAGACTGCTCGAACTTCTTCACCAACCGTTCTATAGATGAACGCTAACGCTTCAAAATATCTTTGACATTCTAATTGGCCAGCATGGCTTTCTCTCGTAGCGCCAAAGACCAACTTTTCTTTCACTCTAATTGTTGTGTCTCCTCCTCCTCTTCATAGTTCATCTATGTCGTAGCTTCCTTCTTATGAACCTCTGGTCCCCGAAAGTTTAATTCCTTTTTCTCAAAATATATCGTAGGAAAAAACATAGTGCATCCCTGACCCAATGGGTTACGCTTAACCACCCACCATGATACCACTTTTCTAAGGCCTCCCTTACTCCAGATGATAGAACAACAACATCCTTTGAGTGGAAGTCCTCTATCAACATGCCTTCTACCATACAAACGTATGTGTCAAGGTGTATACTCTTTTTGTGTTTTGTTGAGGAGCTCAGTGGAATGTAATGTGTAACCTTTGTGTTGTGTCGATAATCCCATTGTAGCACTTGGAAAACATCATGTTTTTGAAGGATGTGTTCTCTGATTCCATCCTGGAATGCCAGGGCTCAAACATATTCTCAAGGAATCCCTTGAATTCTAGCGCCAATGGTCTTCCAAAGAGTGTCTTCCACTTAAGCATTGTGAATACCAACAACAAGTATCCATATGTGAAATTACCACCTTTCTCCTCGACTTCCTCACAAGCCACAAGGAGTTCCTACAACAAGTAGTTGCACCAATTGAACACAACACCATTGGCGCAAAAATCCACTATCGATAATGCATCCAACATGCATTCTCCCTTGCAATATGACCTCATAACCTTGCCGGCTATGATGTAGCAGCCAGTCCTAACTATCTATGGTAGTATCGGGTCAATTTTACACATGAGTGTGGAACCTTTCATAGAGTTTGGGTTCCCCTTTCTTTCCAGCTATCCCATTTGACCCTGGAACTTTTTAGGACACACATCCTCCCCACAAGGGATAGTCCTGGAATAAGCTGGTGACAAGCTCCTGCATGGATTGGATACCGCGTAGCCAACCAGATACTTTTGTTGTTCACCTTGCTGATCAGGAATTTCAAAACACGCAACATCGTAATAGTGTTCAATCACTTGGTAGGTCTCTAAGATTCACAACAGTTCCAGTTTGGAATACAGCTGACAACAGCCTTGCATGAAAATGCATGCCTCCCCCAACTTCGGTCTAGATACCACTCTAGAAGACGTCTATGCCTCAAGGCAAAATTACATTCAGACCTTTTAAGTTAAGATCATGAGCTTGACCTGCTCCATGTTCCCTGGGATCAAATTCTAATGACCTCAACTCGGGGGTTGCATGGCTCATCTAGTACTGCATATTTGGACATGGCACTTTGACTTCCTCTAGCTCTCGACATTGTGGGCTCTAAGTTATCAACAAATTCTATGGTGAACTAAGGATTAGGGATCACAAATATGGGTTTCATAATTGCACAGGCTTACTCATGCTACAGAGTTTGGAAATTGATAAGTTCTTTGAAAACAATGTGTTCTTGACGAGTTCTAAGATCCTTATACTTGGGCTTAGCTGGAAAGTTCAATCATAATTTTTGTTCATCATGACCATATGGACACAACTTGGATCTGAGTGGTCCAACGGGACAGGTTAACGGGGTAAATCCTTCTATTAAAGATTCTGGCATTTACTGTGCAAGTTGGTTAGGGACATGGTTGATTTCAAACCTTTTCATTTGATAGATGGGAATCCTGATGTAATACCATTGAATCTTCATGTATCATGGCTTTATGGGTTAACTAAATTTAGATGAGGTACCATAATAGCAATAAATGTTGTGATCTAGGAATCTGGTTTGTGCTGCACATGGACTTAGGATTTCTGTATCTGATCTGCTTCCTCCCAATTCACAAAGGTCCCTAATCATATTTACTGATTGTCATTGAATGGGTTCTTACTTTCTTTTGATCATATGTTGTTGAGTAAGCAGTTATGCATTAACTAACACTTAGACAGAAAAAGAAATTAACTACATGTCGCGACGTAACACTACACACATCAACTTTATTAACCCACCTACAAAAATTGGGTGAAAAATCAAATCTACCATATACATGCTCCTTCTCAAACTAGAAACCATCCTTTTTAATCCCGGCCAGACATATAGGGTTTCATGAGCTATCTACTCCATCCGAAGTCAAGTAGCATAAATTACCCGTTGTGCAAGTCTGACTACTCTTTAGGGTCAGATCTCTGCAACTATAAATAGTACCAACCAATGCTTAACTTCTAGGGATGCTTCCTTGCACTGATTTTCATGAGTAGGACCTTGTCTCCTCAGGTAAATACTTTAGTTTTGTAATGCCCGCTATGCCAAGATTTGCCTCGCTTTCTCAACCGGGATCGATGAAGTCTCATAGCAACCGGTCTCTTCAAGTTCTTATACCTAAATGAGTCTTTGTGCAATTGATTCTTCCTACATATGGGGCGGATCCAGGTAATGTACAAACTCAGAGTGCATAGAATTTGGCAGAACTAATAAACTCTTTCCCTATAAACTAGCTGTTCGGTGTGTACTGGATTTTCTTTTCGTGGGTCATCCCATAAGCCCATAGTACTATTAAAACTACATCCCAGTCTTCCTGCATTTTGTGCAATGTATCCCTTTTTAACCCTCTCTCTCTCCATAATCTTGTTGAACGCTTCTACTATCTCATTAGCTTCGTGTGGTAGGGGATTTTTTGTGATGTTGGATGAGGAACTCTGTTGTAATATTTTCTAGCATACGGCCAAAGTGAGTTTCTTGATCACTATTTAGACTCCTAGGACATCCAAAACAAGTGATAATACTTCCCAGCCAACCCAGCATAGTGATTGGTCAAGCAATCCTACTAGTTGTTTCCCATCCTGCTAAGAAACCAAATATCAATATATAGCATAGAAAACCCTAAAAGTACTCAATGCCTTGAAAAAGAGATAATTTCAAATAATAATCCTCTTCAAAGGCAACCCTCCTACCCCACTCCTAAATGTCTGGCACACATGATCTAAATGAAACGCCCTGCATATATAGGAGACCAGGAGGTGTTGGTTGTGGAGCCTCATTATCTCTCAGATCCAGGCCTTACTTCTCACCATGTTTATACCCCATGAAGCATTTACAACTAACAGCACTCTTCCACACAAGGAGCGAGGGGGCTACCCCTCTCTGCTGCCCTTGGCCATCCCCGCATGGGGGATCCGGGGAGCGACCCCAGCTTAGGTTCAGAGGCAACTTCCCTGATGCAGTGGTTCCTAGCTTAAGCTCTTGAAGGAAAATTACCTTGTAAATGTATGTTGTAATTTTATAGTAAATCTAGACTGTTCATTATATAATGCAACTAATCTGTGAGATTATGTTAAGGTTTTTTCCTAGAAGGAAACCCTCTTTATGAGGGAAACGTATTGTGGCTATGGTTGATAGTGACTATTGTGAATATGAGATAGGAGACGAGAAAGAAGAGGAAGTTACAGTGAGGTTTGTTGTGCTGCATCCCTTCATTTGTTGGATAATAATAAAGGAAGGACCTCAAGTAATTTCTAGAGGGTGGACGTAGCCCACACTCGTGAACCACGTAAATTTTTGTATCTCTTGTATTGTGTATCTCTATGTTTTGTTTCCACATTTGTTTTATTTTATTGTCTAACGGTCTTGTTTTTCTAACAACCGGTACCCGAAAGAAGCAACTCAGAAAAGAGGGTTCCCTCGGTTCAGCGGGAGCAATGTTTGTTGATGGAAAGTTTAGGTCAAGAAATCTTATGGCCAAATCTACCAGCCATGGAAGATGTAGATGGAAGACAATTTATATCGGTTGATCTATCCCTACCATTGGGTGGAACAGAAAAAAAATTGACGGCCATGAAGGATGAAGAAAAGGGAGATTCTTGATAGAAGGCTCTAGGAAAGATGCCTACTGAAAGCCCGAAACGCCGCTGGCTTCTCAATATTTCCAAAGAAAAAAGACAACGAAGGGTTTGATGGAAACATTGACCAAATTAAAGGAAAACCCCTCAAGATCCAATAATAAGGCATTAATAGTATTTCTAATGAAGAGATTATTTATCATGAATATGTCAAAAGGTTGTTTTGTTGCAAATCATCATAAAATGATTTTAATACGCAATTAATCAAACGGGTTCGTAAAAGTGGACTTTGATGATGAGGTCAGGGTTCTCCTAATCTTGTGCTCACAAGCCGTAACTGAATGGCTGGCCCATGAGCCAGGTAACTCTGTCTCTGGTTAAAACTCTTTAAAATTTGATGATGTTGTTGGTGCTTATCCTTAGTGGGGGGAAATGTGATGGAAAAGCACAGTGAGACATCAGGAAATGCAGTCATGGAGAACATGGGAATACAAAGGATAGAGGAAAGGGTTTTGAGAACCGTGGAATTCCTAGGAAGGGAAGATCCAAATCCGCATTCTAAAAGATAGAGGTTGGAATTCAGGGGAAGAAAGACATCCTAACAAATAACACCGCAGAGCTCCCAAAGAAACAAAGAGATGACAAGAAGAGAAAGAAATCGGGGAAGCAAATGTAACTAGTGATGCGTTACAAGATGCTTTGATCTTTTGTAGATAATATTTTATGAGTCTTGGGTAGATTCAGGGCTTCCATTTCATGCCACACCCCATAGGGAAACATTTTCATATTATGTTCAAGGTGATTTTGGATAGGTTGGGATTTGGGTGATGATGCACCATGCAAAATTGTTGAATGGGAAGTAAGTAAAATAGTGTGCTAAATGCAATGGAAACCAATGGTTGTTGAAAGAGGTAAAGATATGTTCCGTGATTTAAGAAAAATACATTTCACCGGGCAAATTGGCAAGGAAGCGCTGCATCCATATTTATAGATAAGATATGGAAGGTCATCAAAATATCATTGGTGATAGCAAAAGGAGAGAGTGTAGGTACATTGTATTTATGTACTAGTAACACCGACTCTTCTATCTCTTTAGTTTCTACGTAAGGGATACAACACTGTGGAATCATAGACTAGACACATGAGTGAGAAGGGTATGCGATACTTCACAAAAGAAATGGTTTTGTGATCTTAAACAAATTGATTTGAATTCCTATGAGCATTGTAAGCTTATGGAAAAACAAAAGAGAGTCGGATTTCTCAGAGTCAAAAAAGAAAGGTGTGCAATGAAAGGTTGGAGCTTACAGCATATAGATGTATGGGGACCACTTCTGTATCATCTCTTGGTGGCTCTCATTATTATGTTACTTTTATTGATGATGTAACTAGAAAACTTAAGTTTATTTCTATCTCGACAAAAATATGATGTTTTTGATAATTTTTAAGAAATGGAAAGCTTTTAGTTGAGAGGAATGACAGAAAGCTCTTGAAGTGTCTCGATCGATAATGGAGGTGAATAGCAAAGAAGGAGTTTGATGATTACCGCTCATACCATGGGATTTGTAGAGACAGCTCCAAGAACACCACACAAAATGGTGGTTAGAAAGGATGAATAGGACAATCATGGAACGCGCAAGGACTATGAGATTGCATGTCGGTTTTCTCCCCATACGGGCAAATGTTGTAGATATTGTTGTTTACTTAATGTTCGCAGGACCTTCAATCTTTTCCTCATGGATTTGAGGAAGAGATTTATATGCAATGGCCACAGGGGTGGGCTGAGGTCAAAGGGAAGGGAGAATTTGGTATGTGCTGAAGTAAGAGCTTTAGGCATTTAAAAGAAAGCTCCAAGGCAAAGGTATTTGAAGTTTGACAAAGTTTGGCGATGTAATTCGTGGTTTAGTAGATGTCATTCCAATCACTGTGGTTTATTTTAAAAGGCTAGAAAAATGGAAGCTACATTATCTTGCTATTGTATGTAGATGACTTGATTGTTGCAGGGTCTAATATGCGTAGATATAAATATGCTCAAGAATAAATTAGCCAATCTATCATGATGAAGGATTTGGGTGTTGCAAAAGAAATCTCGGCATGAGAATAACAAGAGACGTAAAAATCACAAATTGACATTGTCTCGTGGTGAGTACACAAAGAAGGTAAGTTGGAGAGGTTTAGAATGCGTAATGCAAAACGCTTAGTGCCACCTTTGGCCATCCATTTCAAATTAACTAAGGAAATGTGTCCCAAGACACGCGGAGGGAGATAGAATACATGTCCAGTGGTCCCATATTCATCGCCAATTGGTAGCTTGATGTATGCAATGGTTTCTCACAAGCACGAGCATTGCACATGCAAAGGGGTTTCAGGAGTGACATATGAACAATCCGTAAATAACATTGTGCGGTAGTAAAGTGGATTCTCAAGTATTTGATAGGTACCGTTAATCATGCATTATGTTTTGAGGTTCAAACACTTTTCTAAAGGGATGCTTTGATTCAGATATGGCGTGTGATAAAGATAGCAGGAGGAAAACCACATGGTATGTGGCTTACTATAGGAATAAAAGTAAGTTGGATTTCAAAATGCAAAAGGTTTTTTCACTTTAAAAAATAGAAGGAGACTATGTTGCTCCTATAGAGGATAGTAAAGATGATTTTGTTTCATAGGTTTATGGAGGAATTAGAAAGAAGCAAGAGAATAGCAAGTTGTACTGCGATGTTGAGAGTGCCATTCATCTTGTGAAAAACTAAACCTTCCAAGATTCAAGTACAGTTTAGGTACCACTTCATACTATCCACTTTGGAAGATGGACATTTGAAGTTGGAAAAGATACACACTAGCCAAAAACTCAGAGACATGTTAACAAAGGTAACTAGGGAGAAACTAAGATCCTCCTCAGTTTCAGCTGACCTTCAAGCATGAAGGTGAAAACGTGAAATTTTCTAGGTCCAAGGACAATCATAGTCCAGTAGGTACAACAACAATAGAGTTATTGTGATCAGTCTCCAAGTGGGACATTGTTGGTTGTGGAGCTTGACTATCTTCCCGATTCAAAGGTCTTATGTTTTTCAGCCATGTTTATACACCCCGCAGAATTATTTGCATACCCCAAAAGTACGTGCACCTTCCATGAGGAGTGCAGAGGGGGTACCCTCCTGGGTCCAGGGGGGATATCCCCCTAGATAAAGCCCAGCAGCCCAAACAAGGGTCTGTGTGGGTGAAGCCCCTTAAGGAAAAAATTGTCTTGTAAATGTATATCTTAATTCCCCATTGTAACCGAACCATCACTATAAGGTCGCAAATCTAACGGCAGAGATTATGTTAGGGTTTTTTTCCCAGAAGGCAACCCCCTTTATGAGGGAAATGCATTGCGCCTAAGGGCTTCCAGAGCGGACACAGACCTACATAGGGAGATCAGGATGAAGGAAGAGGAATTACACAGGTTTGTTTGAAGGCCACCCTTCTGACAATGGATAATAATAAACCAAGGACCCGGTAATTTCTCCGGTGGATGTAGCTCCACGACCGGGTGAAGTCCACGAATCATGGTCTCCTGTATTGTGTATCTTCAGGTTTTGTTTCCTGGATTTTTTATTTTATTTCCCATGGTTCTCGCTTCAACAGGAGGTATTAACATAACTAATGGCTTCCAGCTCATAAATAAAATAACATTAATAATATAATATGCCCCAATTATGTAGAATATGTCAATATTAGGCCTAACATACCCCCTCCTGAGACAAGTAAGCTGTCCAAGAACACGGAGTCATCCATGGATGCTTCTGTATAAAAAGACTCCATCTTCCCAAGTGGAATCTTCAACAGTTTCCTCCATTTAATGAGATAATTCTAAAATTATCACAATTTCTACCGGGTGAATGCATGATGGCTTTAGGGCTCCATGATTTTCCCTTCCTTTGTCAAGCCGTAAAATATAGTTTGAACTAGGATCTTGTCACTTATAACCTCTTTAAGCATGAAACATGGAAAATTGGGTGTACTCGTGAAGATGCAGGCAACTCCAATTTGTATGCCATAGTACCAATCTTTTGAAACACCTTATAAGGGCCATAGTACTTTGTTCATAATTTATTATCCTTCTTGGCTTGCTTGAGGGACATCTTTTTGTATTGTTGAAGTCTTAAAAACACCCAATCCCCTACTTCAAAACTTCTTTCACTACGATGTTGATCTGCTTGTTGTTTCATGCAATTTTGTGCCATGGCCAAGTTGTCCTTTAAGATTTGGAGAACTTGTTGTTGATTCTCGATGTGATCTTCCACTAATTGAACCTTGTATTTTTATTTTAGAGAAGAAGTGATGGAAGGAGGGTGGTATCCATAAAGTGCCATAAATGGTGTCATTTTTGTTGCAATATGAAAGGAAGTGTTATACCACCATTATGTCAAGGGTACCATTTGAACCATTGTGTTGGTTTATCAAAGACAAAGAAACGAAGGTATCCTTCTATACATTTGTTCACTATCTCGGTTTTTCCATCAGATTGAGGATGATAGGATGAGCTATGAGCCAATTGAGTACCCAAATAAGAAAATAATTATGTCCAAAAATGTCCAGTGAAGATGGGATCTCTGTCACTTACAATAATCTTTG
>SNQJ01S0118940.1:27442-51066 GCA_010110895.2 Picea sitchensis
AAGCATTTAAAAAACATAGCAATTGCTTAGTTCAGTTTGTGAACGACAGATTTCTCTTCTTCATAAGTTGAATTATTAAGTATAAGTTTTTGCATAACAGGTTTCCCTTATTGCAGAAATTTATAAATCATATAATTGTTATGATTTTTTATGTCTTGTTTGTCCTGTAAATAACTCAAAGAGCAGCACAGCCTATCGTTTACGAGAAGCTTATGGATTAACCGGTGCAATTTTCCTTCCTCTGACCAGCTTCGAAGTCATCATACACAGGACAAATTGGGAGCGTGTCCAGGTCAGTTTGTCATTTATTTAGTATATTTGTTAGTATTTTTAGTTAGATATATATGTTTAATATATTAGATTGTTTAATTTCAATAAATTTTATTTCTTATTTATAAAAACAAAAAACATATCTCTCGATGTCTTAGGGAAGAAATCAAATGAGTTTTACAGGTTTTATTCAAATCTGCAAGTTGTAAATATTGTATATTTGTGAATAAGTTGTAATTTAATTAGTAGTTAGACAACTAATTATTAGAGTTAGTGTAATAGTAATTAGTATATAGAATAGTTAGAGTAGTTTATATTTAGTTTTAGTTTAATTTAGTAGTTTGTTTTAATTAGATTAGTGTATTAGTTTGTTTTTATTTAGTTAGTTTATTTTCTTGTATTTAGTTTTAGTTAGTTTGTTTTAGTTAGTTTTAGTTAGTTTTATTTCTTTTAGTTAGATTAGTTAGTTTAGATTAGTTTTCTCTTTGGTTTTCTTAGGACCTTAGACGGCTAAGGGAGCCACTAAACCCGTCAGGGTGGTTCATTCCAAACGGCTTGGGTTATTAGACAACCCCGGACCGATTCCACTCTCTCAGTTGGCGGACGGTCAATTTCGCCCGTCAACACACTGGTAGAGTTTGCATACAACAACAGTTATAAAACCACCATTAAGATGGATCCTTTTGAGCTTCTTTACGGGAAACCATTTTAGACGCCTTTGAGTTGGGATCGACTTGAGGAGAAGGTCTTGGTAGGACCAGAAGCGATTCAAGAAATGGAAGAAGTACAAACGATAAGAAAAAGGGTTGAAAGAAATGCAAGATTGATAGAAGGGTTTTCCCAATGCACATCACGTGACCATTGGTGAAGGGCCCAACAACTAGTCATGCCTCATTCTTTGAGGCGTATGAACGATGTTTATCTTGTTTTTGTGTGCGACTTTAAGTTAGTGATCCTATGCTTGTGACTGACATGAGTTCTGTGTGGATGTTGGGTGAGGGTGCGCTCACGATGGAGCCAATCCGCATTCTGGACCATCGCATTTGGCAACTATGACGTCAAACTTTCGATCAAGTCAAGGAGAAGTGGGACAATTAGATTCCACACTCGGTTACCCGAGAGGACACATATGATATGCGTCAATAGTTTCCATCTTTGTTTGATGGATAGACCTTTAGATGTTGTCAGATATTTTATTTATGCATTTATATATTGTGAAACTTCAAGATGAAGTTTAAAACAAGAGGGGGTGTATGTAACATCTTTCTCTTCTGTGCATATGATGTGACTTATTTGTTGAGAAATATTGCATGCAAGTGATCTGGTTCATTATATGATTAATTGCTCTGCTTATGGATTCTGATGATGAGATTGTGATTTATGATGTTATATTATGTTATTATGTATAGACAGGTGCTATTGACTTGTTTCTCCTAAGTGTGTAGGACTCTTGACATATTGAAGATGTCGATGGCATTGATGGACCTCCTTGGACTCTGGATCGAGTCAGGGAGTGGACAGTATATGGTTTGAGTAATTTTTTTATTGCATATGTGACATATGACTGGGTATGTTAGGATGTTGTTTATGGATCGCTGACATGTTTTGTTGATGGACGCAGACTGATGATTGATTGCTAATCAAACTCACATTTGGAGTAAAGGGGTCATGCACAACAACCAGAGATATTGAGAGAGAGGTGTAGCAGAAACCCTACCACAACCTACTAACACTCTTGTCATGGATCGAACTATAGGTTAACGATTACCTAGTTAGAGAGATCCATGATGTCGTGAGGGAAGACTGAGATAGTCCCTCATGAATATTCTAAGGGGCGCATGATAAGGTAGGGTCCTTATTCCTTAGAGGCCCTTAGTCTCCCACAAGGTTGTCTAATGAATTATTGACTCCAAGGGTGGACGTGTACCAAAATCAATCAAAAGGTGAGTGGCACCCTTGGAGCACGTAGTGCGTCTTGAAGGGAACGACACAGTTTTAACACTTGTGAGTCAATGAACCTAGGTACCTAGAAAACAATATCTCATTTTGACTTGGTCAGCCTTAAAATAAATGTTGTATGAGTAAAGTTTATTAATTATGAAATTTCCCTTAAAAACAATTTTGCTAACCCTAATTGAAATTAGGGTATAGGTCTAATTAGGATTATAAGGACTAAAACTATTGAATCAATTAATAAAGGTGGGGTGAAGAAAAATCAAATTTAAAAATTAAAGGAGAAATAATTTATCCAAAAAATTAATTGTTGGCTATGTGAAAAACTTGCTAATTTATAACTTAGACCAAAAAGGGGAAACATAAATACTAAAGGAATGTGGAACATAGAAGGGAATCTAATCTATAGAACTTTCCAAATTCGAACTCAACTAAGATTTAAGAAAGGCGTCAGTCATTAAGCGAATGTGAAGGAATAAAGGGACATCGAGGAGCATTTTTAAGAATGCTTTTAGGTGGGTGAGGGAAATTGACAAATTAATTTAATGAATTTAATGAATTTTTGGTTCAACTAAGGGATCGGGTGACAAGTGTACGAGGGAGAATATTCCTAATAAAAATTTAATAAAAAGAATTTAATGTGCATTTTTGAAACTAGTCACTAAGAGAACTCTATAAAAGAAATGGCAGGGGAGGAGAATGGATGATGAATGGTAGGCCTAAGGTTACACTGCCAATATTTTCTTGACTCATTTTTCTTGTGGGAGTTGGGATTCCCAGCTCGATTAGAGAGTGGTAGCTAGACCTTGCGAGGAGAGATGGAGGCTAGCTTTCTCTAGTTTGTGTGCGTGGCCCCTTTGTGGCTCGAGGGGCTCGGGGGGGAGAAGAGTACCCCTGGTGTTGGTGTTATGAGAAAAATCTCTCTATGGCTAGAGTGAACCACAATATATAGGTATGACTGCAGAAATCAACTCAATTCCAACATATGCTATATAAACCAAAGTGAAAACAAGGTAAGAAAGAGGCCTACCTCACCCAAACGTTTGATGATATCCACCATTGGTCACTTTGAACCAAAGCTTTATACCTACAACAAGTTCTCAACAAACAAGCAGAGAAATCATATAGTGATAATATAAAAGGTTAGCACATTAGATAGCATAATCCATTAATATACAAAATAAACATGCCCATGGATAACAATTCATATGTTTGCAAGATATCAATTGGATGGGAAAGGAGTATTTCTATTAATAAATGATCAGCACAAGAGAAAACATTACAGACTTCTGTATCGACATGGTTCAGAACCAAGAAACCAAGTTCCTTCCAACTGGGCCTCCACCACTTCAATTATCCACCAAAGGCAAGCTCATAGAAGGGAGACAAAGAGGTTATCCATCAATAAGGGAAGATATTGGGGGTTGAACACTGTGTTCAGACTCAAAGGACAAAGGGATGTAGACTCAATAATGAAGTATTAATTTCTCCATAGTAACTTTGCTCTAAAAGTTGAATTCTCTCTCATTTTCTGTAGCTTGAAATTGGATTCTTTATATCCTTCAAAATGCAATTGAAGGGCCGATTTAGAATGTTTCCAGTATATGGAATGCCAAGGATCAGAGATCCCCTGTTGTGACATGGAAAATTGACATTAAATTTTGATTTTTTGGCACAAATCCTGATGTACATGGGCTGTAGTGGACCAACCAACGTATACACATGTTGTATAGCTTGCAGGGTGCGTAAAAGTGGAAAAATATTTATTTTTGTCTCTGGATTTATCAATCAAGGAAAGTAAGTCTGCATGGGGGAATGGAGTAAGGCCCTCTCTACAAGATTGCATAGGGTGAGGAAAATATTAGTCTAACAGATGCCCCCTAATGTGTGAGGTCAGAGAAGTATATGTGATGGTCGAAATACATTATAAATAACCCAGAAGTGGAGCGGTAGAGAACCAGCTGGACGAACTCAATTGCTCATTACATTCTGCACTGACTTTGCATACATGGATGCCAAAAATACACTGCAAATTCATGTGAAAAATATATCAAACAAGTGTTCGTGGCCACAAAATAGGCAAATACAAATGTGGTTACATGCCAATGGTTGTCATAGTCACGAACAAGGCCCATTAGAAATAGTCTCAAAACCAATCTGAAGATATCTGTATACCATGGAGTACAATTTGATCTTCCATGATCACTGAATTTGTATAGGTATTGGTCCAATGAAAATGAAGCAACAACTCAGGAAATATGTTGCCACATAGTGATGTCTTAAAGTCTTCTACACAATCCGCCAATGGTGCATGTCAACATCATGTGAATAAAGGAGTTGAGGTCAAACACAATGAGACATCGTTTGATTACCAGTCATTGATGTATACCATTAACAAATGCGAGACAACCTACCTATAATGAAAGTAGGTATCAAGGCACCAAGTACATTCTTACAAGTGTGAATAGAGGAGTCAGTGTCGAACACCTGAAGAATCCATCGATCAGGAGATAATGATGTATTCCCAACTGTCGATGGCGAGAGAGCCTGCCACTAATAACTGCATGCCTCAAGGTACTCATAAGACTCTAGGTCCTGTTTCCAGATAATGGGCTGATGTTGATGGAAAGAGACTCACTGAAAGGAGAGCATTAAGGCATCTCTTATCAACCAGCACGAGGTACAAAGCAAGAGCTTCATGATTTGGCAGAAATCGGACGAAGAACAAGTTCATGAACCAACAACCATGTGCATCTTTCGTGTGTGCCAAGTGCAAGCGATACATGAAAAAGACCATATGAATAACAACCAATGGTGAAAACTGTTGACAAAGGCAAGGAAAACACCTATAAGGCTAATGAAATTCAATACACTACACAAATCCCAATGTGTGAATAGATGTCTTGTCGTCGAACACAAGGTAAACCACCCAGTCAACCACCAATGATGACATGTCAACTGTTGGGTTCAAGGTTACCTATTAATGATGAAAGTAGGGCCAGGGTGCATGATAGGACTAAAGTATCAGGTGACTTTGAGACAAACTGAGGGTATGACCGACATGCAAAGTCAAGAGTTATGAGGAGTGGTCGACACAGGTTGATAGAATTCCTTTGAACAATAGCATGAGACATATGGTAGGCTCTAGTAGCATAGACTCAATGATAAAATAATGAGATGTAGTAGGCATCAATAAAGTTTTCTGTAGGGACTGGAAGAGTAAACAGTCAGTAGAGAAGACTTAGTAACGAGCTCAGCTTCCTAAGGCCATGCTAAACCCAAAAGTATGATGAAAGGACTCAAATAACTTTGTGCTCTATTCAAAGGAGACACAATTACTGCCAATATAAGATAATACTCCCATTCCGCCCGTCTTTTTTTTTTTCATAATAAACGAATGCTATGATACAGAAGAGGAAACAAGTGTCACAAGTAAGAAAAACTAGTTCTAGCAGTGGAACATACATATGCTCAATGCATGGAAGTGCATACAGGATATGGACACTCGGGGGATGTTCCCTCCTAGGTATAGGGTGTCAAATTGCAAAGGATAAAAACAAGACTTTGTTTGGTTGAGGATTCAAAACTGTTGAGGCAAACGGTTTATAACGCAAAGTGAGAACCGGTTATAGGCTCAATACTACAAGTAGGGGCATGAGGAGTAATCACAACATAACGCCAAAAAATGCCATTTTTTATGCCTTTTAGTCTACTTGATATGAAAAAGGGATAAACTTGTGCCAAGTAGATTTCTTTTCAAATCCAATTTATGAGTGTGAAAACAACAAGTTCACTCACCAATATTTTCTAGTTTTTGTAACGAATCGGAAAATATCTTAACTAAGACTCATGATATTTCAAATCCAATTTAATGAGTGTGAAAGGGAAAAATCACTCAGCAATCTTTTCACTTTTTAGACAAGTCAGAAAAGATATTAACTAAGAATCATTTGGTGTAGTCCTAATTAGTATGTGAGGGGGGAGGCCAAGTCTCCCATACTCTCTTTCAACAAAATGTTAGTATCTTATGAATAGCTTACATAAGCTTTGGAAAACCAAAAGCTCTCCAAGTCGAGGAGGATAAAGAACTGACTGAGTATATAGTCTTTGTGATAGATTGGACAATTTATCTTAATGGAAAGGACATAGGAGGGGGTATTGGATACCCCAAAGGACCATCCAAGTCAAAAGTGATTTCTTCAAAACCAGGAAGGAGAGGACTTGGTGAAAGAAAAACTCTCTCTTGTTCAGAAGGTGCAGGATTATGAATATTGATGATATGATTGAAGGATGCATCTCTCTCTTCATGGAGAGTAGGTTTGACTGGAAATCATGCCGGTACGACCACTTCTTCAATTATAGGTTGAAGAGGATGCATAATAGTAGGGATAGGAGACATGTCACCTTCCACAACGGGGGTGAGGTCAGGAGAGGATTGCCACGATATTACCATTGTGTGAATCAAAGGTGAAGTAGTGTGAGGAGAAACCATGGATGCCTCAAAACCTGAAGGGCCCTTGGGTGAGCCCCACGCTTTTGGTATCCCAGTGGTGACTATACAAAGATGAGTAATTTAATTCCCTTCGCAAGTCCTGCAAAGGAATTTAGGCTTATGTCTTAGAAGTCTAGGCTTTTCGATGTCTCCAATGTCGTTTACAATGGCTGGTGATATATTCTCAACATGATAGGCCAAGGTGGGAGAGTCATCTCCTACATGACGTACATAGGTTGGAGATATGGAATTGATAAGAAGAGTGCCCCCAGTCTGATCGGCAGAGGCTGAGTGTGAGCTATCAACATGACTAGCATGAGTAGTTGACCCATCTTCAAAGTAACTAACAGAGGTTGGTGATGGAGCTCCGGTATGAATAATAGTGACTGGGATAGCAATAGGTTATGGCATTTTATGCCAAGGTCCATGTAAATGTTGAATTTGAAACATAGCAGGATGGGATGGATCCTGGTTTACCTCTTGTCCCTGTCTGGAAAGGTAGTATCCTCCATTTAATTGATTCAAATAAGTCTGACCAGGCATCATCAATGAAGTCATCGGAGAGACAAAAGTATGATAGGGAATATTCTGGTGATGATATATGTTTCCCCCTTCTGAAGGGGTTCCATAGAGAGGATATCCCAAACTGTAAAATTGATTCTCCCCGTGTGAAATACCAGGAGATACATGAGGACTAGTCATTGGAAAAGTACTCGAAGGAAACAACATGGCAGACAAAGGATACATGAATGGGGTATAATATGTAGGATAAGCACCCATCTGAGTATTGGCTCTTGAAGGAGCATAACTAGGATTGGATCCATAAGAGGGGAGGTTCCATCCTCCCGTCGTGAAAGCGGGGTGAGGGACATAACTCATATCGAATGAGAACATAGGCATCGGGGCCATGGTTCCCCTAGATCCAATGCTAGGATTCATATAAGTGGACCAAGGAGAGGATTGCATGGGTAAAGGCATTTCAATAGAAAACTGACTAGAGGCCCAAGGTGCAAATTGAGTATCATAGTTATGCATACCATTATAAGAAACAGGAGGATTCATCCCCATGAACTGAGTAGGAATTATGGGGTAGGTAGCGGTAAAGGAGGGAGCCAAAGGGATCCCATTCTCCATGATAAAGAGAACTCGGTACAAACTCCTAAGGCCAACTAGTAAGCAAAGAGCACACCAAAAGTCAAATGACCAATATGCATACAAACAAGCTAAAGTGGTTGAGTGGCCTCCCTCCCTAAAGAAGGCATGTATCGTCCAAGAGGGACCTGAGACTCCCCGCTAAATATTGGAGGTAACATAATTAGTTATAAGGGCCCTCATGGGCTTACCAACCAGTCGATCAGATCCCCCCAGAGAGGTAATCCTCCATAAAGGTTGTGTGTTTTCAGACCCTTATCTGACCTAGGGTACCTGCAGAATAACCCTTGCAATTAACCTATGAGATACCTAAGTCAAGCAACTAATCAACCACTGTATAATCGATGCATAAGCGAGCAGTCGTAAGTCCAGATCAGCGTATGGGTAGAGTAACAAAGACCTAAATCTTGAAAGCATCACCTCTCATGGAGGTATGGGTACTAGGAAGATCCCCAAATATGAATAAATCCACAGAAATATATTTGACGCTAGGTGAGTATCCGGGGGATATCCCTTCAACCAACTTCGTGCGACCTCGTGATTAAGTCTGGTGTAAGAGGAGCCTCCTGATCTTACCAATTATACAATGGATTTATCCACTCCCTGACTTAGACACATATGTTGATTTAATTTCCTTGGAGAAGTTTACTCATAAAATCTTATTCCAAGGCACTAAATCCTAGGCTAGTTTGTGCACCCTAGAAAATAAAATCCTTACTAATAAATTTTAAATTATAGCATTGATTTTATGGCCATGATTACTCAGAAAAGTATATGGTGATGAAACCAATGGTGTTATGACTCTGCAAGGAAAGTAAATATGAAAGTAATGCAAAGTCATAACTTTAACTTGTGATGAATAATATGTTCATAAAAACGATGCAATTTTCAAATTCAAAACTGTGATTCAGAAGCAAATATGCAATCTTTCACTATATGCACTAATCTAATGATAGAGATCCAAAGACAAAATTCCAAGCAATGCAAAATGCCTATTTTTTTTTGTATTTTCAATATATCGAAACTGAAAATGCATGGACTGAAAAGTAACTTAATATATAGACCTACTGTGTATAGAAAAGAGATAACTCAAGCAGGATATCAAGAAATGAAACACCTAGCCCAATGTACAAGGACAATAAAAATGAAAAGATGAAGAGAAAAACTTCGCCCAAAAATTCAACAAAAAGAGGGTTTCCTGTCATCCCACATGCACTCAATAGGCACTACAGAGACCTAACAAGTCTCAGGAAGCATCAAATCCCACCCAAGAAACACCATACCAAGACAAAAGGCAAGGAAAAAGGGTGTACATAATTGTTTGGGAAAACAATGTGTATATACGCAACTTGCAGTGAGGAAGACTGCGTATGTATGTGACTGTGAAGCAAAAAGGTGCGTATATGCTTCAAAACAAGGCTAGGAAAGGGAGAAATGTTGAAAATTCAGACCCAAAGTTAACCGGAGCTGTCAAGCAATGACACGACAAGAACCACAATAGAAATGAGAGTAATCTAAGGAGAAAAGTACTTCAAACCCTAAGAAAGAAGATTCAATCCCCAGTATGGTTGCCAGTTCTGTTACGAGAAAAATCTCTCTATGGCTAGGGTGAAGCACAAAATACATTTATGACTGCAGAAATCAACTCAATTCCAACATATGCTATATAAACCAATGTGCAAGCAAGGTAAGAAAGAGGCCTACCTCGTCCAAACGTTTGATGATGTCCACCATTGAGCACTTCGACCCAAAGCGTTATACCTGCAACAAGTTCTCAACAAACCAGCAGAGAAAGCATATAGTGATAATATAAAAGGTTAGCACAGTAGATAGCATAATCCATTAATATACAAAACAAACATGCCCATGGATAACAATTCATATGTTTGCAAGATATCAATTAGACACGAAAGGAGTATTTCTATTAATAAATGATCAGCAGAAGTGAATACATTACAGACTTCCATATCGACATGGTTGGAAACCAAGAAACCGAGTTCCTTCCAAATGGGCCTCCACTACTTCAATCCTCAACCAAAGGCAAGCTCATAGAAGGGACACAAAGAGGTTATCCATCAATAAGGGAAGAGATTGGGGGTTGAACATTGTGTTCATACTCAAAGGACAAAGGGATTCAGACTCAATAATGAAGTAATAATTTCTCCAGAGTAACTTTTCTCTCAAAGTTGAATTCTCTCTCCTTTTCCATAGCTCGGAATTGGCTTCTTTATAGCCTTCAAAATGCAACTGAAGGGTCGAGTTAGAATGTTTCTAGTATATGGAAGGCCAAGGATTAGATATCCACTGTCGTGATATGGAAACCCGACATTAAATTTTGATTTTCTAGCACAAATCTCGATGTATGCAGGCTGTAGTGGAGCAACCAATGTATATGCATGTTGTATATCTTGTAGGGTGCATACAAGTGGAAAAATATTTATTTTTGTCTATGGATTTATCAATCAAGGAAAGTAAGTCTGCATGGGGGAATGGAGTAAGGGCCTCTCTGCAAGATTGCATAGGGTGAGACAAATATTTCTCTAACAGTTGGCTAAGAGGTACCGGTGAAGTCTTCACGATTAGCAAGTAGGGAGCTGGATGAAGCGCAAGCGCGGAATAACATCTTTGAATTCTCGTCTTCGGTTACAATATTTCATGAAGTTTTAATTGCATTAGATTCAATTAGTATATTAGAGTGTATATTTTACATATGTTGTCGAAAATTGTGAGACCTTGAAGGCCAACTACTTGATGTTTTATAACCCCTGGAAGGGGATTTCTGATGTTCCTGCCATTGAAATTTAATTGAACTTCCTTGATTGATTGATTTTTTTTCTAATTTCTAACTCATTGACTTCGTCATGCTCAACATTACCCATAGATTACGTAAGGTGATTGAATGATTTATGAGATGAATCGTCGATTTTAGTTCATTTCCTATTCCCCTTTTTGTTATTGGGATTGTGATTATTCCTATTGTGACCTTAGTTCTTTTACATATGTCAATTAAGTTGCAGTCGCCCTTTTGTTGTGTGATGACTTGAAATTTTGGGATCGAGTCCTAGTAGCCTTCCTGGATCACGCTTTATATGTCCCGACATTCTATTACATCTTTCTCAATGATTTTTTTATAAAGCCTTGACTTTTGATTTACCTAGGGAGGGTGATATCTGATTTTTTAATTTATTTCCACTTGCTCAACATATTCTTAAACTGGTCTTTGATTCCTCCTTCCTAGAATGGTGGAATATCTCTGTGGTTTCAACTAACTGGACAACGTTTTGTTTTCCTTGAATCTCTCGCGTTCTGTCATGGGATAACCCTCAACGAATTTCCCTTTTCCTCTGCGAATCTCGTGGGTAAAACAACCTATGATTTGGGGGAAGAAACCACTAGCATTTCCCTTTTCTTCTATGATTTTCATGGGTAAAATACCCTATGATATGGGGGGGAGAAACCACTAGCGTTTTCCCTTTTTTTCTGTGAGTTTGTGGGTAAAACAACCTGTGAGTTGGGGGGAGAAACCACTCACATTTTCCCTTTTCTTTTGCGAGATTTTTGTGAGTAAAATACCTTGTGTATTGGAGGAACCACCTTGCGTATTACTTGGTTCTTCTCTGTATTTTGGCATGATATTTCTCTTGCGTTCCTTCTCCCCAATGGCGGTGGTGCCAGAGATTTACCCCCCCTTCATTTTAAGGACCTTGTGGATTGTTTTTCCTTCTCCCCAGTGGCGGTTTTGCCAGAGAATTACCTATGTTTTGTTGTTTTTTTAAAAAAATATTTCATTTTAGCAAAACTCACATACTTCAATATGAAGATGGAGGTGGACCTTTCTCTTGCTAGTGGTTACCCTTGTTGTTTTGGTCGATGGTTCGTGACTCCTCCCAACAGACTTAAGTTCACCTTAAAGTTTAAATTTTCCTTACAAGAACAAGTTGAAGTAGTTATTTTTGTGATTTAGATGGTTATTAATTGGTGTTATTTGTGTAATGGAAAAGAATTTAAACAATCTCAAATCAACATTAACTAACGTCATGAATATTAAAGCAATGGAGTGCTTGTAGTTCTAATTTAAAAGATCTTCAAAGGATCCTCAACCGTGTCTTGTAACTAATTAATAACTTATATGTATTCATAATTAATTAGACATATAAAAGTTCCATCCTTTTTCCATTTATGATATCCAATTACTTCTAGGGTTAAATTGATTCTCTATTGAACAATGATAACCCTTTCATTTTCATTATTTTCATAAATGGAGAGAAGATTAATTTACTAGGGGCCTTCTTAATTATAGTTTCAGATGGTCATGTGTCTATTTTACCTTTGCGTGAAAAAAATTTACATTGATACTTATTGCACCGTGGTATAAAAGCGATGTATGGATGGTATTGTGGGTAGATTACTTCTCGTGCCACTAAAAATGTTAGTGAATAAACGAATAAACAATTAGATTACCTTACGCTCTGGACTATGTTGTGATTAAATAATTAGATTGTTTGCATGCCATGAATAATGATGATGTATGCTTAATTAAGTGATTAAGATTATGCGTGTAATAAATGATGTTGATTTGTGTTTAATTCGGTGATTAGATCACACACACATCTTGAAATTAATGAGGATTTGTTGTTTAATTCTGTAATTGATTAATCATGTGCCTTGGTATAAATGAGATGTTTTCTTGCGCCATGAAAATAAAATAAAGTAAATTACATTGCACCTTGATCATGTGAATGTTGAATGTTTTAGAATTTGTTATTTGGCACCGTTACTTATATGGATTTTGATTGTTGGAATTTAGTTACTCTTGTGTCATCAAATAAGTTGATATATGTGTCATCAAATGGTTGTTTGCACGCCTTGGAATTAATGTTGATATAACTAGTCTTAAATGTGGTCTATTATGGAACATTTCATTGATTTCTAATTGTGTCCATTAATTGATATATGCTTGTAATAGAATCTCATCGCACCTGAATAACTGATCATTAAGATGTTTGATTGATTTAGAAATTTAGTTTTCTCTTTCGCCATGATTCGTGATAATTTAGATTGATTGTCGATCTAGTTGATGTTGGACTTTATGTAATGAATGACTGATAGATATTGAACGTTTTGTGCAAATGGAAATTAATGAAAGGAACACTTGCTCTCTAAATGATAGATTTTGCGCGCGCTAAATTATAATGTATTAAATGAATTGGTGGACCTTACACTTCTTACACAAATAGTATGTGATGAAGGGATGATGTTCTAGATGATAATTTCTCGTGCGCCTAAAAGATGATGTATTGAATGATTTTTGTAGTTACCTTACGCCATTGATTTATTGAGACTTAATAATAAAATTTCTTGCATGCCTTAATTTAAGTGGGCCTGGGATTGCTTCTTCTTTATTCTCTTGCACCTTGATTTTAATGTTAATTAATCTTGCATCTTGAATTATTGATTTATGACTGATTTAGTGACTAGTTCTCCTGAGTTGTTGCTTAAGTTGGCATGATAATGTTCAGGAATTACTACTCTCGCAGACAATGTATATTTAATGTTGATTTACAATAGATAATGATGATGGGTAACTGTGTGCCATGTTTAATTGTAGATTTAGAATTGAAGGATTGATGATCCTTATGAGATGCGTTGAAGGTTTAGGATTGTACTCTATCATGTCGTTATTAATGGTAGAATGCAAAGTTGTTGGGCTACTGTAATTAATATGTTAATACATTGATGTGTGTGTCATGATTCATGGTGACAATATGTCGACCATGTGTCATATTGGATTATTAATGTTTATTTATTGTTTCATTAATTTATGTGTTTCATGTGTAGACAACGTTGACTATTTATCATGATGTTTAAATTTTCCCAACATAGCTTAAAAAAAAAATGATCTCCTCGTTTGGTTGTTGTAACGACGGGGCCGTTACAAAATACATCAATAAGTAGATTCAAAGAGTATCAGATTATTTATTACAAACACATTTGTTACTAAGTAAATTATTTATTATACTTCAAAAACAACTAAGGAAATTCAAAAATAATATTAAATTATTTAGTACAAACAACATTTGTTAATAAGTGAATTATTTATTACAAACACATTTGTTAGTAAGTTAATTATTTATTACACTTCAAATATTGCAAATATCAAATTATTTATTACATACAAATACATAATATAAATTATAATATAATTTCAAACTATTATGTTGGTAAGTAAATTCAAACAAAAAATAAAATTATTTGTCACAAACACATAACACATAGTAAATAAATTCAAACACTTTATCAAATTATTTATTACAAATACATCAATAATTAAATTCAAAGAGTATTAGATTATTTATTAAGAACACATTTGCTAGTAAGTGAATTATTTATTACACTTCAAAAACAACTAAATAAGATAAAAAAGAATATCAAATTATTTATTACAAACAACATTTGTAATAAGTGAATTATTTATTACAAACACTTTTTTTAGTAAGTGAATTATTTATTACACTTCAAAAAAAACTAAGTAAATTAAAAAAGAATATCAAATTATTTATTACAAACAACATTTGTTAGTAAGTGTATTATTTAGTATATTTCAAAAACAATTTAATACAAACACAAAAACAACTAAGTAAATTTAAAGAGAATATCAAATTATTTATTACAAACAACATTTGTTAGTAATACAAACACATCAATAAGTAAATTCAAATAATATCAAATTATTTATTACAAACACATTTCTTAGTAAGTGAATTATTTATTACACTTCAAAAAACTAAGCAAATTCAAAGAGAATATCAAACTATTTATTACAAACAATATTTGTTACTAAGTAAGTTATTTATTACACTTAAAAAACAACTAAGTAATTTCAAAAAGAATATCAAATTATTTATTACAAACAACATTTGTTAATAAATGAATTATTTATTACACACATTTGTTAGTAAGTGAATTATTTATTACACTTCAAAAATTGCAAATATCAAATTATTTATTACATACAAATACATAGTATAAATTACGCTATAATTTCAAAATATTGTGTTAATAAGTAAATTCAAATAGAAAATCAAATTATTACAAACACATTTGTTAGTAAGTGAATTATTTATTACAATTCAAAAACAACTAAGTAAATTCAAAGAGAATATCAAATTATTTATTACAAACAACAATAGTTAATAAGTGAATTATTTATTACAAAAACATTTTTTAGTAAGCTAATTATTTATTACACTTAAAAAACAACTAAGTAAATTCAAGAATATCAAATTATTTATTAACATTGTTAGTAAATGAATTATTTATTATACTTCAAAAACAATTTAATACAAACACAAAAACAACTAAGTAAATTCAAAGTGAATATCAAATTATTTTATTATGAACAACATTTGTTAGTAAGTGAATTATTTATTACAAACACATCAATAAGTAAATTCAAAGAATATAAAATTATTTATTATAAACACATTTATTAATAAGTGAATTATTTATTACAAACACATTTATTAATAAGTGAATTATTTATTCCACTTAAAAAAAAAACTATGTAAATTGATAAGATCATTATGAGTAAAGAGGAAGGGGAGCATGAAACCCTAGCGCACTGAAGAACCCTAGCGCACTGAAGAACCAAGCCCCATGTCTGTATGTTGCGTGCTCTGACATCAGAGCACTTCCACCCGCCTTGCCGCTCTGCAGACTAGCGCCTCACGAGGATCTTGCACTCCACACAATGAGCACGGGAGAGGGGGGGAAACCCCCCTCGTATAGCAACATAGCCGCCAGCGACAGATCTGGTATCCATGCTAAGAGGCCTGCCTTCGAGCCACCGGTGCATCTGAGGGAGCATCTTTTTACCCAAGAACAAAGTCTCAGCAAATAAATGGATCTCGAGCCCAGCACATCCTATCCGCAAGCTTCCAAAAATTGGCTGCCAGGTAAGTGTATTCCACAAATGGAAAAACCACCACTCTACCATATCAAATCGACAAGGGTTCGGGAACACACCCGGTTTATGATGGACCACGCACTGATAGGCAAATTCCTGGGCCTCTGGCCTACCGAGAGAGATCTCACTCGCTAGATAAAGGACTGGTGGAACCCTAAAGGAGATTATGAGGTCCAGCTTAGCTCCAAGGGCTTCTTTACAGTTATCCTGTACAATCTATAAGACAAGGACAAAATATTCGACAACGGACCATACTTCTATAACTCATCGGGCCTATTTCTAAGGTTCTTGATCGACAGATTCAGTCCAGAGCAAGAGGACTTCTCAAGAGCCCCGGTCTGAATATGGCTGTACTCCCTGCCCTAGGAATTTTGGCTGGAAGAAATACTAATGGGCATAGCAAACACAGTGGGACAATATGTCAAAGCCTCAGAAGCCACAAAAATAAGGAAATACACTTCATATGCCCGTATCTGCATCTACATGGACATCTCGAAAGCTCTGTCGGGTTCCATCACACTGGAATACTAGGACGAGGACTGGAACCAGACAATTGACTACGAACACATACCCTTTCGATGCAGAAAGTGCCACGAGCATGACCACTTGTTCAGAGACTGCCCCTTAAACGAATCAGCCCCTAAACCCTCTGAAGCCAAGCAGAAGGACGGCTTTACCAGTGTCACAGGAAGGTGAAAGAATACGTTAAAAAAACAGAACCAGAGCTCAGCCCCAAAGGCCCCCTCCAAGAATTCCTTTGAGACTCTCAATCAGCCACAGAAAGAGGCGGAATTACAGAACCCCCTCCAAGCATCAATGCAAGAGAAAGGTAAAATCCCTGAAGTAACACACACAACTCACCCAAAGGAAACCACTCAGTCAACACAATCTGGTAGGGATGAAGACACCAATATGCTTATTGATGAAACAGATTTGGCAGAAATAGACCTAGAAAAACTGGAGGAAGCCCTCAATCAAAAGGATCTGCAACATATTCCAGTAGAACAGCTTAGGAAAGTGCACAAAGTGTTCACTGACTCCACGACGGGCTCCACAGCTAGGTTGGGCATCTCGTCATATCCCAGCCCCGAGCCCAAAAAATCTACCAAGGAAAACAAGAGGCGAGGATGCAAACCAGCCCAACAACTCATTAGGGAGGCAGGGCACTTAATGATCAACTCGGGCCAGATACAGAGGTTATCGGAGGGATATCACCACCCCCCCCCACCATCCTCATGATGAAGACTATATCTTGGAACATTAGAGGTCTTAATGGAAGATCCAAGCAGTGGATCCTTTGAGATTGTATTAAAACAGAGAATCCAGATATATTACTATTGCAGGAAACCAAATGTGCAGGACGGGAGGCGAAAAGTATTTTTCGGAGCAGCTGGAGAGGCGGGGAATTCCTCTTTCAGGACTCTGTGGGAGCGGCAGGAGGACTGGCCATCCTCTGGAACCCACAAACGGTTACTCTGACTCACCCCTTCTCCACAAAAAACACCCTAACAACTTACTTCAAAGCTATAGCCTCCTCCAAGGAAGGAGCCATCACAAATGTCTATGGCCTGCAATCTGTCCAAGACAAGGAGGGCCTTATGAAAACCCTCCATTATGTTCAAACCCTCATACATACGCCGCACTGGATCATTGGAGGCGACTTCAATATGATCCTAACTCTGGAGGAGAAAACATGAGGAACAAAGCGGCTGGAGCAGGACAGTGGTAAGTTCAAAACCCTAATAGAGAAATTAAATATGGTTGACATGGAAACCCGGAATGGAATCTTTACCTGGTCCAACAAAAGAACAGGGCACCAGCATGTGGCCTGTAGGCTGGATCGCTTTCTAGTGACAGAAACACTCCTTGAAAGCGATCAGGCAATGGAAGAACATATTATACCAAAATCAGGGTTGGACCACTGGCCCATAGTTTTCTATCTGGACCCGGGATTCCCCACTAGGCCCAAGCCCTTCCGCTTTGAAAAGTTCTGGCTTACTCACCCAAACTTTAACCAGCTGGCACACACTTGGTGGGCCCAGGCAGAAATTGATCATGGCACTCATATGTACAAGTTCCAACAACGCCTCAAGAACTTCAAACTACATCTAAAAAGGTGGAACAAGTCCACCTTTGGAAACATTCTTCTTAGGAAGAGGGAAATTGAGAGCCAACTCGAAGAACTTCAACGAACATTCATAGCAAGGAGCCGAACTCAGAACCTAGCAAGGGAAGAGGAAGGACTAATGGCGGACTTAGAGGCCTGTAGAGAACAGGAAGAGATCCTCTGGAGGCAAAAGTCCAGGGTCCAATGGCTTAAAGAAGGGGAGCGCAACACAAAATTCTTCCATAGGGCGATGACGCATCGCAGATACATCAATCACATCACCCAGCTGGAGGACAATCAAGGCACCCCGATAAGAGATCATGACCAAATAGCGGAAGCACTCAAGTTCTTCTACCAATATCTCCTCACAGAGACCAATACAAATAGGGAAGAGGCCATCCAAAAAGTCACCCGACATATACCCAAGCTGATTAACTCTGAGAAGAATATAGCACTGATAAGGCCTATTACTTAGTCTGAAGTGGATTCAGTAGTAAAGGACATGCCCCCTGGTAAGGCACCAGGCCCTGATGGTTTTACAACAGATTTCTTCCACTACTGCTGGGACATGATCAAGGAAGATGTCTGGCTGGCAGTAGAAGAATCTAGAACATCCGGTCAAGTTCTCTCTGCTTTAAACGCAACCTTTATCAATCTCATCCCCAAGGAGGAACGAGCCACTCACTCGAAGCAGTTCAAACCGATCTCCCTTTGCAATGTCATTTATAAAATAATCACAAAGGTTATTGCCAATCGCCTCAAACCGCTCCTGCCGACCACCATCTCTAATGAGAAATCTGGCTATGTGGAGGGCAGACAAATCATGGACAATGTCATACTGGCCAATGAGGTTATCCACTCCTTAAAGACAATAAAAATACCAGGTATTCTTATCAAACTTGATCTCTCAAAAGATTTTGACATATTAAGATGGCAATATCTGCGGTCGGTTTTGGAATCCTTTGGCTTCTCTAATCACTGGGTCGATTGGATTCTCAAGCTCACCTCTTCTCCCTTCTTTTCAATTCTTGTTAACGACACACCCTCCCGACCTTTTCGCTCCACCAGGGGTATCAGGCAAGGAGATCCCCTTTCTCCTTTCCTCTTTGTTATCATGGCAGAGGTCTTAGGTCGCTATCTCAAAGCGACGGTCCTTGAAGGCTCACTCACTGGACTGCCACTCCACAACCTTCACCCGACGCCCTCTCATAGCCAATTTTTCGATGATACACTCCTCATGAACACCCCCACGGTTAGAGAAGCCACCAAGCTCAATTCAATCCTCTCTGACTTCTCGGACACTTCTGGCATGCTCCTTAACCTGGAAAAATCAAAACTTTATTTCTTTAACACGCCAGCCTCGGTTCAGGCTCACCTCTCAAGACTTCTAGGCATGGACAGAAGCTCCCTCCCTTCCACTTATTTAGGCATTCCCTTAACCGGAGAGTCAGCGAAATCTATCTCTTGGGACAACTTGCTATTATCCATAGCCAACAGGCTGAACAATTGGAGCTTCAGACCACTGAATATTACTGCTAGACTGGTCCTGCTCAAATCAGTTCTTCAAGCTCTGCCCACGTATCTTTTTACAGCACTGGCCGCGCCCATCTCAATTATCAAGGCTATTAGGAGCCTCCAACGTAATTTCTTGTGGAAGGGAAACCAAAACAACAAGAAATCGGCTTTAGTTGGATGCGACAAACTTTGCAAACCCAAAAATCTAGGAGGGCTGGGAATCCGAGACCCGGGGAAGATGAACCAAGTCATGGGAGCCAAGATGTGGTGGAGGTGGCTGCAACATTCGCAAGAACTCTGGGCGTAGATCTGGAAGAAAAAGTATGCCCCGAATGCACAATCTAACCAACTAATAATATTCAATGAACAGACACAAGGTTCCAATATTTGGAACACCGCCTGGCGAAATCGCCCCGTGATACAGCAACACGCCTTCTGGGAGGTAAGAAATGGTGAAAGTGCACTCTTCTGGCAGGACTCATGGAAACAACTACCCCCTCTTGATGAAATGGAAAGCCTCCACACAATCAAGATTAAGTTACATCAAAACAGCTTCAAAAATGTTAAGGATTTTTGGATCCCAACTCAAGAAAGGCAACCCTGGAGGAAATGGAAAACCAGTAGAACAGATCTACAGATTACGGAGGAGCTCGACCTTCTACCATGGCAGGAATGCATGCAACACAGGAAAATTCCAAGTAAAGAAGGACCAGACGTACTTAGATGGGGCCACTCCACCTCAGGCATTTTCTCGGTCAAGGAGGCTTACCACTTACAAGGAAATCCCCCAAACCAAATCCCCGATACAATCTGGAGAAAATTCTAGCAACCTTTTCTCTGGCCCAAGGTCTCCTTTTTTCTATGGCTCACAGTTCAAAACCGTATCCTCACTTGGGACAACCTCCAAAAGAGAGGTTTCACAGGCCCTTCTAGGTGCACCCTCTGTCAGAAAAGCGAGGAAACCATGGAACACCTCCTCAACAATTGCCACTACAGTCAACAGATTTGGGATTGGGGAGCCCAAGTCATGCGACGATCCCAGCAGAATCGAGGTAGCATACGGGACACTCTAGTAAATTGTGAAACAATATCCTTCCACAACCCAATTCTCCAGTGCATCTGGCAACTGCTCCCGAGATTCACACTATGGTCAATCTAGAAAGAAAGAAATAAGAGAATCTTCAACTCCAAACAGTCCCCCTCTACCACTACTTGGGAAATGGTTAAACGACTCATCCGTGAAACCGTCCATAGCAAGTCCTGGCTCCACGAATACACGCAGTGTAAGACCGAGGAGAAGATCATTCTGGAAGGCTGGAACCTGCAAATGCGCATGCAGCCACAGGGGAAGACCAAAAATGAAAGGGTCAACAGTCCCACGGATTGGACCCCACCCCCCCCTGATTTTCTCAAGATCAACTTTGATGGGGCCTCCAGGGGTAACCCTGGACCAGCTGGTTTTGGGATCGTCCTTCGGAACCACATGGGAAAGATTATTCATATGATTGCTGGCTTTCTGGGTGAAAATACGAACAACGTGGCAGAGCTCACAAGTCTAGTAAGAGGCCTCCAATCCGTTGTTCAACATCAGTATCATTGGTTGGTTATTGAAGGAGAATCCCAAGTAATAATCCAACTTATCTCCAAAATCCTTCATGGCAAGCCCCCCTAGCGGATCTCCCCCAGTTGGAGACTCTCTGGACTTCTGGAGGACTTTGGCAATCTCACCAACTCCAATCTCACCCTAATCCTTTCTCATGTTAAACGAGAAGCCAACAAGGTTGCAGATCACCTGACAAATACTGGAATTGACACAAACACAGAACTCATATATTGGCAGGCCCACGTCTATGAAGAAACATACCTCTCAAGGTGTTGTAGAGACCTTGCTTGCAGAGACTTCCCAGCCCCGGATGGGGTGACACGTAGCTCCACGGCGAAAGTTGGAATCACACTCAGCCTGGGCATAAATTCCGATGGCCGCCACCCACAAGTCTGCATTAACGATGGGGGATGACCATAGTTACAGCCACAGGATGGAGGGACTCCTCCCTCACGCGATCATTTACGCCCACAGCGCACTCGGGATGGAAGGGGTTAAGTGCGGGCAGGTGACCTCGACTCCTAGTTATTTGATTTCTTATATGCCCGGACAGAGCAGGACTACACCTCCCTCAGCTCTGCTTTTCGCTTGGATGCTCTGGTGCAGTCCAGCATTCCTCTCGCCCTGGCTCTCTGCATTTTCGTTGTATTTTTCTCTGTGTGTAACGAGACAGAGTTGGCTTGCTTGTGCTTTGCACCTGCAACTTCTCTCATCCTGGCTCATCTGCCTTTCCCTGCAACTGCTCTGTATTTTCACCATGGCTCGAAAGAGAGGCAGACCTCGCCGTGGCGTGGCTTGGGATGCACATAAGGCACAACGATGACGGAAAGAGCAATTGGAATGCGCCTTGGCTCTGGCGACCTCCATTCTTCAGAAGAAAGATAGGGCAGAGAAATTGGCACTGCTCGCCACCATTGCTGAGCCGGGAGCTGGCTGTAGCCGAGATGTCAAGGCTAATACACCAGGAGACCGGCAGGAAGCTGGTACTGAGGAGGAGTTTCCCCCCTGTATAGTGGTGGAAGACCCGTTCATGGAGGACTTGTCGGTTGCAGAGAAGACCCGCACCACTGAGGCGACTCATCGGGAGGAACGTAGACCCATTCCGACACTGGAAGACAATACCCCCGGCTGCATTGTGGAAGAAATCCCCTGGCCCGACGACAACAATCCCAGCAGCCATGACATCCAGGTGAATGAAGAAGAAACGAAGGGTGCAGAGGTTGATGCGGAGAAGAGGGTGTTCGACGTTGGTTTTGGAGTGGCGTTGGACTCTAGGAATGTTCCCCTCAGCGATGTGGGTGGCAACATGGATGGCTCTCTCCTCCGGGAAGAGCACTTGGCTCTAGTGTTCGACCTTCGTGGCCACATGTCTAACCTGGAGCATCGGGCCCTCATCATGGGCCAGCGCATGGACATGCTCCTCGATGCATTTTCCAATGCTCTAGCTCAGCGGAAGTGCCCCCTCTACGCGCAAGCATTTGCCATCCCGGCTGGGTCCACGTGGCAGACTGGCGAGGACGACAGGTCACCAGGCNCTAGTTTTATTATGTTACTGTTTTATGTGCATTTGGACTATAGACATCTGTCATGGTTTCCTCCGGGCATGACAGATGCTACTTTATTTCATGTTTTATCATGCTACTGCTATTTTCCCTCCACCTATGCTGGTTTCCGGTAATCAACAACATTTTTGGTGACATCAGACCTACACTTCTGTTTATTTTGTAATTTTTTTTTGTTTATCTAATATAGCAGGTTCCACTTTTTTATTTAAAAAAAAAAAAAACAACTATGTAAATTATATCAAATTATTTATTACAAACAACATTTGTTAGTAATTCAAATAAATGAATAAGTAAATTCAAAGAATATCAAATTATTTATTACAAACACATTTGTTAATAAGTGAATTATTTATTTTACTTCAAACAACTAAACACAACTAAGTAAATTCAAAGAGAATATCAAATTATTTATTACAAACAACATTTGTTAATAAGTGAATTCTTTATTACAAGCACATTTGTTACTAAGTGGATTGTTTATTACACTTCAAAAACAACTAACTAAATTCAAGAATTTCAAATTATTTATTAACATTTTTTTTTCAATTATTTATCAACATTGTTAGTAAATGAATTATTTATTATACTTCAAAAACAATTTACAAAAAAAATATCGAATTATTTTATTACTAACAAATTATTTTATTACAAACAACATTTGTTAGTAAGTGAATTATTTATTACAAACACATCAATAGGTAAATTCAACAAGTATCAAATTATTTATTACAAACACAGTGAATTATTTATTACAAACACATTTATTAATAATTATTTATTACACTTAAAAAAAAAGTGAATTATTTATTACAAACACATTTATTAATAATTATTTATTACACTTAAAAAAAAACTATGTAGAATCAAATAGAATATCAAATTATTTATTACATACCACATATGTTAATAATACAAACAAATCAATAAGTAAATTCAAAGAATATCAAATTATTTATTACAAACACATTAGTTAGTAAGTGAATTATTTATTACACTTAAAA
>SNQJ01S0118941.1:5722-19043 GCA_010110895.2 Picea sitchensis
CATCCCTGAAGGATTCCCAGGTGGCCATGACTGAAAATAATGAGGTTTCCTCTATTTACTTTTTCTCAGAGAAAGTTTCCCACCAATCTTTGACATGGGGAATGGCTTTGAGGAGCACAAACGTAATATTTTCTCTATTCGAAAAGTTATGGACAGAAAAATACCCTTCTAGTAGATTCAACCACTTATCTACAACATATGCATCTATCTGACCTTCAAATATAGGAATATCAAAGTTTATTTGTACCTTGAATGGGGTGGCGCCTCCATTCGAAGAACATGCATCGCTTGTTGGTAGTCGTCGAAGGATTTGCAAGAAACTATCCATCATCTCGTTCCTCTTTTGCGTGAGGGATTCCTTAATAAAAAGTTTGAAAGGATCTCTTGTCCCATCATATTTATTTTCTCCTTCCATGAGAGGTCACTTGGATGTGCGAGAGCTTCTGTCCTCAAGAGAAACAAGTTCGATACCCAACTCTTTGTTCTCCGACCTCATTGGGGACATGCATTAAAACGACAAAGAGCAGACCTCTTTGATACCACTGGTCCATATTTTATGAGCAGAACGAAATGAATACAAATTATTAATAGGTGCTTAACAAAAAATAATAGAGATACAGTAAAATTGGTTTTCTATTCAATAATGAAATAAGCTGAAACTATAAAATGCAGCGGAAACAAGCTTGTTGGAATGGTGGCGGCTTATCTCTGAGAAGAGATGTGACGACTGCGTGAATTCGCAAGAAGAAGATTACAATGAGGCTTTGAATGCATTTTTACAATAAAAAAGAATGCCTAAAACCCTAGACATCCAGAAACCTAACCCTAGGAGATGAAGCACCAAAAGTCATGTGGGCCTCGTTTGGGTAAGTTAGTACATCAACTTCCCGGGGTCGTAACATTTGCAAATGATCTCCGTTTTAGGCGTGTGATAGCCTATTGGAAATGTATCATTGAGGATATTTATTTTTGGGGCTCAATCATTCCTTCGACTATCATTCAGGAGCTCAATACTGAAAAACCTTCATTTAGGCCCTCAAAATGGTCCCAGAAGTTAAAACTGCTAAAAATAGTAAATTGCCAAAATTGTTAGAAAACTGTTTTGAGCCAGATGGAAAAGGTGGGTGGCCACCAATACCCATATGGATCAATACTCCCTCCTTAGGAAGAAATGGTATCTATTGCGTTGAGGCCCCCCATCAGATGAGGAAATTTCTGTAGAATTTGGCCCCAGGTGAGCCACTTGCCTTGGTGCAGGAGTTGCCCTGCTTTGGCGACTCGATAAAGTTGGATCATTTGTTGTCAAGTGCCCTTGATCTGTGTGTCCACAATCTGATCATTGTATGCCTATTGTATGTAGTCAGGGTTTATCTCTATTGGTGTCAGTTGTTCTGTTGCTTCTGAGGTGTCTAATAATGGTGGGAAATAAGGGCGAAGGAGATCCACATTGAACACTAGGTGCAGGCCAAGGAAAGGAGGAATGTTGAGCTCAAAAACATTATCCCCCATGGCCTTGGTGATTGTGTACGACCCATAAGGGAGTGGGTGAAGCTTCCGATGGGGTCCTACTAGGTGTTCTTTCTGTAAGTGAAACCAAACTTTGTCGCCCACCTGAAACTTATGTGGCACCCGATGTTGATCATGGTGTTTTTTGTAGTTGTCATTGGATTTCTGTAGGATATCCTGAACCTATTGGCGGATGTGATGGATCCTATCAATGAACCTATTGGTTGATCGAGGTGACTCCAAGGGTAAGTACAACATCTATGGGACCCAATGGTTGGAATCCAAACCCCACCTGAAAGGGGTTGTGGCCAGTTGAGCTATGTAGGGATCGATTGTAGCTATGTGTTGGCTTCCCCGCAATATTTTCACTTCTGTAAGCAACCAATAATAAATTTTGTAGCTGCCTCCGCTTAGAAATATGAAAATTACTACTTGAAAGATGAGTCTTGGGCTATAAAAGGTTTTTATTTTTCCTAGTTGTCGTTTTCATGCTTCGTTCATGACTGAAAGCATGAACGAAGCATTGAAACTTATGAATTTATTTCTTTTGATTTTAAGGCTTATTTCCCTAGGAGAATAAATGTTCATACAAACCTTTTAAGAATGATATTTTGCTTTAAGGCCTACCTCATGTTAATAAATTAGTTGTTTTAAAATTGCTCATTGTTATGAGGTTTACTCTACAACTTTAAATAATACACCAAGAATCAATTGATGTTAGAATATGATTTTGTTCCATGTATGATTCTTGGTAAATCCTTCTATGGTCGTTATGTTATGATTTGTCAAACACCTTATAATGAGCAACTCCACTCTTTGCACAATGATGATACTTAAACGTGTTTGGTCGTATTCTGTACTTTGCTGATAGTGGAAGTTTGAAAATGACATGACCAACATTTCAAGTTAATTCTTGGGATTTGTTTTGTACTCTCAGTGATTCATTACACAAAATCCCTAATTTTCATATGAAATCCCTCATGCCTTCATTTAATTGTGCTAGGGTAATAGTGGGTTTTGTTCTTTTGGTTCTTGCCCTGGTCTCTTCTATTTTCGAAACCCTTCATGCTTACAATGATCTCTTTCTGCTTTCGTGACTGTTGTTTTGTTGAAACTTTATGGCCCCTTTCATCCAAGTAGATCCGAACAGCCCTAAAGTTTTACACATTTGTTATTACATAGCAAAGTTCAATCCCGTTTTTTTTCCTTCCAGAGACATGATTTTGTGGGAGAGATTCTGAGCAAACCATTACGAATTAGACCAAACCCTTTAAAAATCGGAACTTAAATGGGTTGTTTTACCTTCATCGCGGTCTGTTTCCCCATAAACTCGATCGTTTCAGAGATATGCCTCGACCTTTGGAGGTAAATTGCTCAGAATTCATGTTTCGGTTAAGATAAGTGTTTTGTTTTATTTTATTTTGTTACAGACATTCCTACAGTGCTAGATAAACCTCTCATAGAGAAACATCCTTTTTCCTCAATTCACAAGACAAACCCTTTGAAGGAAAGCCCTCGTCATGAGGCAATACTCAACCATTTTTACCTGGGCAACAAGATGTTAGTTCTGAGATTTCATAAATTTCTGTGCATGAATCTATTTGTCTTCCCTAATCTTAACATAAAATCCCCAGTGGAAACCCTTCCAAACAGTCAACAATTCGAATATGTGGGTAACCTTCCACCATGCCTGAGAGGTAATAATGATTTTCTAGGGATCAAACTCTGTAAAAAACCCACAGACAACAGTGGTAGCGTTCTGACACACGACCATGGATATCCTCAAACAATTGATTCAGATCAACGGTGTGAGGTTTGTTTGTTTTGGATCGAAAAATATTACACAGATATACCTTTCCTTCAATTGCAGATCAAAACCCTCACCCCTCAGATCAACGCATTAATGAGTGAAAATCACAGACTAAATTTCAGTGTTCAAAGGCAAGGGAATCGCTTGAAAAGGACTCGAAACGTAATAATAAAGAATGTTGAGTGTGTTACAACAGTAGTTAACTCTGAGGTCTTATGAGTCAAATTTAGCATGCAGTTAAGAGGTAAATATTTGTTTGTTTATCTTAATTGTACTTTTATTTAGTTTTTCTATTAATATAGATTTAATTATATTTATGTTGTTTAAAATAAAACTAGCTTCAACTGATTCTGAAGCCAGTTTGTTCTCATTCGAATTTTTGGAAATTATTTGTTAGAACAATATCTAAACTCCTTTATTTTTGTTTTTTCCTTTCAGGATATCGTATAGCTGCTGGTGATCTGATGATATGGACCATTTATGATTTTATTAGACATTTCTTTGGATCATCTTTTGTAAACAAAAATAATTTTTTTATAGTTTTAAGAGATACATTGTCATATGGAGTGGTTATATTATCCTCTATTTTGTAATTAACAAATCGTTTTGAGATTTAATCTTATCCCACAAGATAAGATGTTTATCTTGACTGAACTCTTTAAATACTAGATAATTTTGTAAGGAAGGCATCCTCACCTGGGGCAGAAGATGGGTGTTTGATTTACAAACTTTAATGGAACAACAGTACACATTTCGACTTTAGCTTCTTGTGGATGGTGTCTTCATTTAAGTTTTGTTTATCTTGATATGATAATAAGTTTTGATAGCTTTAGTCTTCATCATTTATTATGTTATTAGGATAATTCCTTTATAAATGTTGTCCATAACTATTGCTTCAAATATTAATCGTGTGATCACATATTCAATTTTAATTACACGATTTCTCCTTTAATTTTCATTGAAAGATTAAATGCAAGAAGGTTTCCTAACATATTTCTCTTAATGCAATTACTTTCAATCATGAGATCATAGTGACTATTGGTATCATTCTTTATGTTATTTAAATTTAACTACCAACATAATTGTTCTGCATTTATTCAAAATAGACTTAAGGTTCCTTGCAGGTTTTTATCCTGGACAAGGTGGTTAAATGTTTTCTGATTGCACAGATGTTTGGATGTATATCATTAATTTGTTAACAGGTTAGTTCAATTTCATTTTTCTGCTATTTGTTTATCACTGAAATTTGAACGTAAAGTTTGGATTTTGACTAGCTATACGTTTCTATTTCATAACATTTTCTTCCATTAGTTTAAGACTTATAAAAGAAAAATCAAAAAATATTTTTATGTGCTTTCTTTATCTTCTTCTTCAGACAAATCATTTTCACATTGATTTTAGTAAGTTTAGATTAAAACTTGTAGCCCGTAAATAATGTATATAAATGAAATTTATCTATCTTTGGCTTAAATACGCCTATTACAGTCACATCAGAGCATATATATATATATATATATATATATATATATAATATTTAATAATTAGTTATTTATTTCTTTTATTTTATTTTTCTTTCTATTAGGATTCTTAGATTGGCCAACAGAGCCATTAAACCCATAAGAACGAGTTATACCAAATGGCTTGGGTTACTTAGACAACCCCGGACCAGACTCGTTCTTCCAATTGATGGACGGGCATTTTCGCCCATCAACAAATGGCGCTAGAAGGAGGGCCAGACTGACAATATGGCCTTGTAGGAGATTTTATTTCAAATGTATTCAATTTACCCATGGCTACCCAAATCACTGTGTTGGAACATTCTTTCCACTTCTCATTACCCGATGTTCCCAACGAGACAGTCTCTTGCTTGTATAAACTCACCTTTGATGGTGGAGGCAATGCATCTGCTAAAGACCACCTTAACAAGTTTTGGTGCAAATGCATCAAACATGACATTTCTGATTTAAGAGTTTTATCCAGATTGTTCACTTTTACTTTTAGAGGTCGAATTAAACATTGGTTTGAGTCTTTTCCAGCATGTCACAGTTATGATTGGTTTCAATTTGTAGATGATTTTTTAGATGATTTTGAAATTTATGATTACAATCAATTATGTGAAGAATTTCATACTTCACTAATCAATGGAAATTCATCTTCGGAAGAATTTTCGACAAGAATCTATCATATCCTTTGTAAATTTAATCTCGATGACATGTCATTTGTATTAAATCTACTCTATGATGCTTGCATCCCTTTCATCCAGTCATATTCAATAGTGAATGAAGAACCAATTGGAAATCCTATCACTCAATTGCGAGAAGAATTTTGTTCGCAGGATGAGAGGAATCCATCCGAAAATTTTGAACAAGCAAGGGAGGTAGAATCTATTGACCAGGTTCTTACTGACAACCAAACCAGTTTTTTCTCTGAATCATTATATTTCGAGTCTTCGACCATTGTGGAAGAAGATTCGATTCTTGGTCAAGGTTAATATCCTCATTCTTGTAACTCATGCTCTGATCAATATTTAAACTCAGTCATTGAAGAACACTTAAGCGATGAAAATTATCTTAAACATTCTAACACTCCTATGAAACTGATTAGAGAAGAAGATATGCAATTGGAAGGAGAAAACTTAAACCTTCATCCTCAAAATGTACTTTATCCATAGGAAAGACTAGACATTTTTCACGTAAGTTTTGAATTATCTATCATACGGGAGGCAAATCTAGATGATCATATTATGTTGAAGAATTTATCACCAAAATAGAGTGAGAGTTTTAAAGAAATTGAAGGGAGATGTCTTGAGAATAACATTGTTAAATATCATAGCTCAAGAGATTCTTTTCATGTGCTTATTTCTGATTCCTTTTATTCTTTATATCCTGATCTCTTCTTAGATTCTGGTGGACTTGATACCTTACCTACAACATCCTACTCTTTTCCGCCACAATCATATCCTTTCGCTATGCCAAGATTTGGTCAAATTAATTCCAAACATAACATTGATAAAGTCGGATTTGATGCTCTTTCACTTTCATCACTCACATGGGAAAAGGACATGTTGCGAGATGATTTTACACAGTTTATTGTTGAAAAAGAAAATGCACTCTATCTTATGGAGATCAAGCATTCTACGTTGCATATTCGTTCTTTGATTAGCTCTAATTTAAATGTTTATGCTTCACATTTTGAAATGATCAATCTCATCAAAGGAAGGATTCAAACCAATGATCTAATTGATGTCACAAATCCTCTTATGATGAGTTCCCCATTGATATATTTGTTTCATCAAAGTCATGGTTTGCATCCTCATTTTTTTGACAGGATCTTAGGATGGCTTGAATATTCGTATATAAAAAATGTTCATAATAAAGACAAAGTTGTGCTTGCTTTGTTTTTACCTAAGTATCTTGGAAGTAGGCATGACATATTTCTTTTAGATCCTCCATGTGAAGAAATTAATGAAAACTTAGAGAATTGTCAGGAGTATGGGGCACTTCAGCCTTGACTGATGGTTATGTCATTTCCCCATAATCTTGACAAGTTTTCCAAACTTACTTACACTCACCCATGCCACTATGACCCATATCACGACAATATTTCCAAATGGTTGGAGGATTCATACAACAAAAATGTTCAAGGGAATGGTAAGATCATGCTTACTTTTCTTTTAAATGATGATTATGAAGGCAAGTGTGATATATTTCTGTCATTTTTTGATATACTACCATTCTTGTTAGTAATATTTGATTTTGTTTTCATTGCAGGATTGGAGTTACTCTGATGGCTACATTGGAAGCATGACTTCACGTAGTATTCTGATTTGTTTAGTAGTTAAGGTAGGTTTAGGAGCAGGTTTTATTTTAGCTTTATTCCTCACTGTTTCTCTTTGTAATAATGCAGTCATGAGCACAAGTTGGCACACCAAGAGAACCATAACATGACTGTTGTCAGGGAAGTCCGCTTGATCATTTTATCTCTGATTTTCATTTAACATTTCTTTTCAAAAAACGCAGTATCGTCATGAAAATATTAAATGGAGAGTAAAAAGATAAATAAATCTGAACTGTAAATTCAAACCTGACCCAAGGTATCATGAATAGGACTGAATTCACATCAATCAAGATTTTTCTATTTTCTTTTAGTCTCCCAAGAGATTTTTTGCATGATGTTTTCAGATCCATCTTTGTACATACCTTTTTCTATTTTGATTTATTTTTGTTTTCTGATTTTTGGTTCTTTTCATTTTATTTGTTTTCATTGCTTTCTGGTTAAACCATGTCTGTGTCACCTTTGAGTTCTGGAAGGAGAACTAGAATGCCTCATCTTAAAACAGTAGTCAAGGTTTGTTAGAGAATCAATTGTTGTAAGTTTACTGAAACATGGACCAACTGAAGAAGTTTCTCTGTTCAGAATAGATTTCATGGCTTCACTTTGCAATTATGAGCAGACACGACTATCAATAAAAGATCTTTACGTTGTCCCTGTTTTTAGGAAAGAAACTCAAGGATGCCTTCCTGTCCTCAAAAAATTAGTTTCATCAGTAAACTACTTTTAGATCATGATGAAGGTTATCAAGAAAAAATTAAAAGTCTGGAAAATAATAGGTCTTGTAAAAACTGGAATTTTCAGCATCACCCCGCTCTTCTGAATGTCCTTAAATATATATCAAATTGTGAATAATTTCTTAAGAGTTATGGGAAGTGTTTGTAAACCAACCATGATACTGAACAGGTCTGCTGGCAATGGGTAAATGCATGCATGATTCCAAGACAAATTCGTCGGGGTACTAAACAGGCCCATTGGCAGCAAAGCAATGTCGGGTTCAAGAAAAATTCTCAGATATAAATTTGGATATTGGTCATAATCATCCTTCATGTTGAATTGAAATTTCTTGGAAAGGATAAAGGCATCAGAGTGGGTTAATTGGCATCCATGCCGAGGCTATGGACGCCTATTGGCAACAATGGACCTGTCAGCAGTACTCGATCCATTGACTTGAACATCATGCCTCTCATTTTAAAAAAAATTGTCACTAGATTTCATTTTAACAGAAAGATGTTTGAAGTTGGACTGTGTAATGATTGTCGAGATGTTTAATGTCCTTCAACTGTTCTTTGATCTGAAATCATTCTAACAATCCAAACCTGAACTCGTCGGTGATACAGAGATAACTGCTTCTCCCAACAAGTCGCCATTGTTGGCAGCCCCACCATATTTTCACTTCTTTAAGCAACGAATAATAAATTTTGTAGCTGCCTCCACTTAAACATATGAACATTTCTACTTGAAAGATGAGTCTTGGGCTATAAAAGGTTTTTATTTTTCCTAGTTTTCATTTTCATGCTTCATTCATTACTGAAAGCATGAACGAAGCATTGAAACTTGTGAATTTATTGCATTTGATTTTAAGGATTATTTCCCTAGGAGAATAAATTTTCATACAAACCTTTTAAGAATGATATTTTTCTTTAAGGCCTACCTCATGTTAATAAATTAGTTGTTTTAAAATTGCTCATTGTTATGAGTTTTACTCTACACCTTTAAATAATACACCAACAATCGATTGATGTTAGACTTTGATTTTGTTCCATGTATGATTCTTGGTAAATAATTCTATGGTCGTTATGTTATGATTTGTCAAACACCTTATAATGAGCAACTCTAGTCTTTGCACAATGATGATACTTAAAAGCGTTTGGTCGTATTATGTACTCTGTTGATAGTGGACGTTTGAAAATGACATGACCATCATTTCAAGTTAAGTCTCGGGCTTTCTTCTGTACTCTCAGTGATTCATTACACAAAATGCCTGATTTTTCGTATGAAACTCCTCATGCCTTCATTTAATCACGCTAGGGTAATAATGGGTTTTGTTCTTTTGGTTCTTTCCCTGGTCTCTTCTGTTTTCGAAATCCTTCATTCTTATAGTGATCTCTTTCTGCTTTTGTGACTATTGGTCTATTGAACCCTTATGTCCCCTTTCATCTGAGTAGATCCAAATAGCCCTAAAGTTTTACACATTTGTTATTACATAGAAGAGTTCAATCCCATTTTTTTCCTTCCAGAGACAAGATGTTTTCAGTGATTCTGAGCAAAGCGTTACAAATTAGACCAAACCCTTTAAAACTCGGAACGTAAATGGGCTCTTTTACCTTCACCAAGGGCCATTTCCCCACAAACTTGATCATTTCAGATATATTCTTCGACCCTTGGAGGTAAATTTCTCAGAATTCATGTTTCTCTTAGGATAAGCGTTTTGTTTTATTTTATTTTGCTACAGACATTCCTACAGTGTTGGATAAACCTATAATAGAGAAACATCCTTTTTCCTCAATTCAAAATGCAGACCCTTTGAAGGAAAAACCTCGTCATGAGGCAATACTCGACCATTTTTACCTGCGCAACAAGATGCTAGTTCTGAGATTTCGGAAATTTCTGTGCATGAATACATTTGTCTGCCCTAATCCCCAGTGGAAACCCTTCCAAACAGTCAACAATTCAACTATGTGGGTAACCTTCCACCATGCCTGAGAGATAATAAGCATTTTCCAGGGATCAAACTTTGTAAAAAACCCACAGACAACAGTGGTAGCATTCTGACGCACGACCATGGATATCCTCAAACAATTGTTTCAGATCCACGTTGTGATGTTTGTTTGTTTTGGATCGACAAATATTACACAGATATACCTTTCCTTCAATTGCAGATCAAAACCCTCACCACTCAGATCGACTCATTAATGAGTGAAAATCACAGACTAAAGTTCAATGTTCAAAGGCAAGGGAAGCGCTTGAAAGGACTAGAAACGTAATAATAAACAATGTTGATTGTGGTACAACAGTAGTTAACTTTGAGGTCTTATGAGTCAAATTTAGCATGCAGTTAAGAAGTAAAGATTTGTTTGTTTATCTTAGTTGTATTTTTATTTAGTTTTTCTATTAATATAGATTTAATTAGATTTATGTTGTTTAAAATAAAACTAGCTTCAGATGATTATGTAGTCAGTTTGTTCTCATTCGAATTTTTGGAAATTATTGGTTAGAATAATATCTAAGCTCCTTTATTTTCATTTTTTCCTTTTAGGATATCGTATAGCTGGTGGTGATCTGATGATATGGACCATTTCTTAGTTTATTAGCCATTTCTTTGGCTCATCTTTTGTAAACAAAAATAAGTTTTGTATAGATTTGAGAGATACAATGTGATATGGAGTGGTTATATTACCCTCTATTTTGTAATTAGAAAATCATTTTGAGATTTAATCTTATCCCACAAGATAAGATGTTTAGCTTGACTGAACTCTTTAAATACTAGAGATTTTTGTAAGGAAGGCATCCTCGTCTGGGGTAGAAGATGGACGTTTGATTTATAGACTTTAATGGAACAACAATACACATTTCGTCTTTAACTTCTTGTGGATGGTGTCTTCATGTAAGTTTTGTTTATCTTGATATGATAATAAGTTTTGATAGCTTTAGTCTTGATCATTTATTATGTTATTGGGATAATTCCTTTATAAATGTTGTCCATAACTATTGCTTCAGATATTAATCGCGTGATCACCTATTCAGTTTTAATTACAAGATTTCTCCTTTAATTTTAATTGAAAGATTAAATGCAAGCATGTTTGCTAACAGATTTCTCTTAATGCAATTACTTGCAATCATGAGATCACAGTGACTATTGGTATCATTCTTTCTGTTATTTAAATTTAACTGGCAACATAATTGTTCTGCATTTATTTAGAACAGACTTAACGTTCCTTGCAGGTTTTTCTCCTAGACAAGGTGGTTAAATGTTTTGTGATCGCACAAATGTTTGGATGTTTATCATTAGTTCGTTAACAGGTTAGTTCAATTTCATTTTTCTGCTATTTGTTTATTACTGAAATTCGAACGTAAAGTTTGGATTTTGACTAGCTATATGTTTCTGTTTCATAACATTTTCTTCCATTAGTTTAAGACTTATAAAAGAAAAATCAAAAAATATTTTTATGTGCTTTCTTTATCTGCTTCTTCAGAGCAATCATTTTCACATTGATTTTAGTAAGTTTAGATTAAAACTTGCAGCCTATAAATAATGTGTATAAATGAAATTTATTTATCTTTGGCTTAAATACGCCTATTACAGTCACATTGGAGCATATGTACACACACACACACACACACACACACACACACACACACACACACACACACACACACACACACACACACACATATATATACATATATATAATATTTAGTAATTAGTTATTTATTTCTTTTCCTTTATTTTTGTTTCTATTAGGATTCTTAGATTGGCCAGCGAAGCCATTAAACATGTCATAACGAGTTATACCAAATGACTTGGGTTACTTAGACAACCCCGGACCAGAATCATTCTTCCAATTGACGGACAGTCATTTTCGTCGGTCAACACTATGCTGGACATAGGAAAGGATCTCATCCCATGTGCGAGGGTGCTTTGAATTATACATGCGAAGGATATTCACAAGCATTTGATTTACAACCTCAGTTTGGCTATCTGTCTGGGGGTGGAAGGTCGTGGATTTGGTGAGCTTGGTGTCTAGCAGTGACCAGAGGCTCGACCAGAATGTGCTGAGAAATCAACTGTCCCGATTTGAGACAATGGTTTGTGGGATTCCAAAATGTACCCAGAATCATTCAAAGAAGAGTTTGGCAGTGGCCTCTGTTGTGATGCTCTTCTTGTAGGAAACCAGAATCGCCATCTTAGAAAAGAGATCAACAACCACAAAAACATAGTCGTTTCCCCGCTTGGTGGACGGGAGGCCCAAAATGTAGTCCATTGAGATGGATTCCCATGGTCTGTTAGGAGTAGGAAGAGGGGTGTACAGGCCCTATTTCTTAGCGGTCGGTTTGGAAATAGCACAAGCAATGTAGGACCTGATATACTTGCTAACCTCCTGTCGAAGTTTTGACTAGTAGAAATGTTTTTATAGCATCGCCACTATCTTTTTGATGCCGAAGTGTCCTTCCACCCGACTGTAGTGGGATTCCAAGATCATATTCACTCTCTCACTTGATGGAACACAGATATGGCCTAGACAACACAACAACCCATCTTGAAGATGGAAATTATCGACAAATGCATTTTCACCCAACATTTGGTAGGTGGTGGAGAAGTTAGGGTATGTCTCATAGATTTGCGGCCATCCAGATGTCTCATGGCCACAAGAGTCTAGCACCATGGTGAGTGCCATGACTGGAGGTCTGCTCAGGCAATCAACGACCCGATTGATGCTTCCTGTTTTATAATTGATGTTGAGGTGGAATTGCTACAATTATGTGGACCACTTTTGATGGCGGTCATTCCACAATTTTACCTGTGTCTGCATGAACTCCAGTGGATTATGATTAGTGTGCATGACTGTCTCCTTCCCAAGAATGTAATGTCTCCACTGGTGGAAGGCTTTCACAATGGAGTACATTTCTTTGTCGTAACTAGGATACTTACGGATATTATCTGACAGTGTTTCACTATGATAGGCCACGGGGTGGTCGTGCTGAGTGAGAACGACACCCATGACATATTCTAAAGCATATGTCTCCATCTAAAAGGGATGTTGCAGGTCTGGTAGTGAAAGTACTGGGGTTGAGCACAAGTGTTGCTTTAAATAATTGAACTCTTGTTATTGGGACCGACCCCACACAAATTTCTCCTTACCACCACCCCTGTTTATTTGGCTGAGGGCCCATGCAATATGGGAGAATCCCAACATGAACCTTGTTGGATTACTAAGAGGGGGGGTGAATCAGTAATAGCATAATTATAATCATTTTTCTTTAATTTTTATATCAATGTAGAATTATTATCCAATAATGAGCAGTAAGAAATAAACAATCACATACATACACAGTACACCAGTGTTTTACGTGGAAACCCAAATTGGGAGAAAACCATGGAATGTTTTTTCTTATATGTCTTGAAGAATTACATTCATTGCAAGCACCAACTTCCTTTGTTTTCTAGTTGCA
>SNQJ01S0118941.1:19053-46659 GCA_010110895.2 Picea sitchensis
TAGCAGTTGTAGGTTGGTTCCTATAGGGAGAGATGAGTTGGTGCTTAGCCAAAGAGATTGGTGTCTCCTGTAGGTTGGTTTCTGCAAACATTGTTGTTGAGTTGGTTCTCAAGAGAAGAGATCTGTGTCTCTTGTAGGTTGGTGCTTACAAGCATTGTAACAATAGGTTGGTACCTACATGATCCTATAAAAGAAATTTTTTGTGGTTTTCTCCCATTTGGGCTTCGATGTTAAATTTATGTGTAGTATGGGTTACATGGTTGTATATTTATTATTAACTTCTACAGTTGGTAAAATAACATATTGATAAATTTTGTAAGGAAATATTATAAGAAAATAAAATTAGTCTTATATTGATTCACCCCCCCCGCTTAGTATAAGTAAGTGTGCTAACAAAAACATGTTGATTTATCCATGCATATAACAACATATATAAAAACATGAATGTATATAGTAAGCACACAAAAAATAACCAACATTCAAATAAAAAATTTACACAGTGAAATAATCATAAAAACACAACAAAATCTTATTTGTTTATAAATATAATCCAACTAGCTGCATACGAACGATGAACCTCCCATCCATAGGTTATGTTGTTCTAAATCTCAACAACAAGCCACCCCTAAGATGAGACTATGAGTCCACAAGGATATATAACCCTCTAGTTATCCACTCTCCACACAACAACCCCAAACCCAATTTCTACTCTTACATCAATTTCGATCCACCAACTCTCTCTTCCCCACAACCTACACAACCCAAAGAATGTACTTCCTTCACTATTCACATTCCCTTAAGTTGTACCATTTATTTATTAGGGCTTCCAGTGTATTCGATTGGACACGAATATCTCAGCTAGGTACTTCAGAAACTCTTAGTTGCTTCAAGGGTGCTCACAACAGCCTTCACAAGGTTCTTGACCATTTCCTCAATAAGAAACGAACTACAGGATTACAGCCTATTTTACAGGCACACAGGCCACATTTCCATCATAAAAAATAGACAAAGAATGGCTTCATTCAAGCACAACATGGATGGTTCTCTTTCTAGCACTCAACTCTTCTTTTGATGCCCAAAATCTGCATGTAGAATTATCTCTATTTCCATACAAAATTCCTTCTTCTCTCTTACTTGCTTGACTCTCACTCTTCCCAAAGATGATTGTACTTCATCCCATGATCTCCAATAACTATGGGATGTGACCACCCGCACCCACTGTCTTACATGAGTTTAATCATTGGCCTTGGGAACAATCAACAACAAAATAAAAGGTTTACACAATGATAATAATTTCAGGAATGTGGGTTGGATTAATACCCATAAATAAAATTCCAATTGGACCCCTCTCTCTTTTGGAATCATAGCCCCCCATAATTTTCATTCCTCTCATATCACAACCATCAATTATTACTTTTATTGATTATTTCAATGTTCATAATATACAATTTGGCCCTGGTCCATATTAATCAATATGGGCTCTTTGCCCCAAACATTTTGGCTCACCAGCCTAATTCACATTTATACAATTACCTTGTAATTGTGGGGAGTAAAACTAGGGATGTTACGTTCCCTCCCCTTATTTTTGCAATTTCCTAAGTGCACAACACCACCAGGTGTACATTCATTTTACAATTTCATCTCTCAGGCCATTAATCAACATAGAGGCTCTCTATCCCAACATCACATAGGAATTCCAAACTAAAATATAAATACATAGGCACTCTGGCCCAAAAAACCATAAATACATAGGATCTTCGGCCCCAAAACATAGATACATAAACCATTGGCATTCTACTACAACTATCCCTATTTCCACCATCTTTCTTCAACCAACCTAACCAACCCTAGGAATGTACCTCCTTCACTGCTCCTAGTCCATCAAGTTGTACCATTATTTTATCAGGGATGACCCAAAAAATTACTACAACAAAACAAGAAATTAGCACCTAAAATAACTCCATAATTTAGTGTATTTCAGTTCATGAATTGGACACCTTTTCCGATGCAAAAATGGGTGAAAAACAAGAATATTTATAATTGTGTCGGATTTAGTGTCAGAATTAGCGTCGGGAATAGCACCAGGTTTAGCATCAGGAATAGCGTTGGAATTAGTGCCAAGTGGTGCTTCCATTTTTTATTCTGATATTCCTTCCAATTTTTCTTCCAGTTTGGCTTCTCTTTTCGCTTCCACTTTTACATCCAAATTTTCTTCTGATATGGCTTCCAATTTTGCTTCCAGTTTGGATTCTAGTTTGGCTTCTAGTTTTATGTCTAGTTTTGCTTCTATTTTTTCTTCCCGTTTGGCTTCTAGTTTTATGTCTAGTTTTTCTTCTATTTTTTCTTCCCGTTTGGCTTCTAGATTTGCTTCCCATTTTCTTCTATTTTTTCTTTTGKTTTGACTTCTAGTTTTTCTTTTGGTGTGGCTTCCAATTTGGCTTCCATTGTTGCTTCCTTTTTTGCTTCCAAAAATGCTTCTTGTTTTTCTTACAGTTATTAATTTAATATGTTTTATTTCAATTTAATTAGTTAAATATATCATGTCTCTTAAATAACATATATGATTATACAATAATTCATATAAATGCATTTGAAATATTTTATAGGATACCATTTATAAAGAATTTTTAGGGAAACAAACATCCATACAAATTAACAACATATTTATACTTATTAAATCTCCATCAAACTAGAATCTACAACATCCAATATATATAAAATAACAAGATAATTATTATAACATGATCATCATCTATAATTAAAACAAGTGAGTCAAATATCTATTATTTAAGTGAATTTGACAACATCCATCATGAGGAGTAAGTCAAAACCATCATATGTAATAAATATGCATCCAAAAATCATCAACCACTTTCAATATATAAAAATTGATGAGTCAATACTAATAACATCATCATCATATATAACTAAAAAAAGTGAAATTCAAATATGCCAATAGATCAATAACATGTGAAAATGATACACGTCCAACAGTCGACATAAGTCAAAATGATACATCATGTAAAAATGATATAAATAAAAATTAAAAATTATGTAAGACAAAATGATACAAGTCAATATGATACGTCATGGCCAAATGATATAATTCAAAATGATACAACTCAAAAATATGGTACTGGAGGCCGTGAAAATGATACATATGATAGTAACCATGAAAAGATGCATTATAACAATATATAAAAAATGATCCATGATGCAGTCTATATGATCATGAATGTCAGTAGCTACTACCAACAATTTCCTCCTCATCATCATCACCATCGTGATCATGATCATCGTCATCATCATCATCGTCATCAACATCAGCCTCACTGTCATATGTATCTATGTCATCATGAGCATCATCTTCCATGTCAACATTGGACCCAATGTGATTTGGATCTATTTGATGATGATCATCCAGATCTTCTGAAAGATCCTTGTTCTGCAAAAAAAAACATTTAGAATGAAAATTTATTATTTATTTCATGAAATAATTAATTTCTTTGTTATATATCTAATATTACAACATATGAAATGAAATGATAATCACAAAAGGAAAAGGATAGTGAAAGAGAAAACATATCATCTAGAAGGGAGATATACTCACAAACCATGAAGGTAAAAAAGTTGAATATTAGCATAGAGGACTGACCTAGGATGGAATCCATTTGGGACTACTAGAACGATGTGATAGTATCTAAGGTTGTGGAATTATTTAGAGAATATTATGATTTATTCCCACAAATATTTACTGAGATGAAGGGGATTAAATGGGAATTGGAAAAATTAGGATAGATATGAAACTAGATGCCAATCCTATCAATAGGATACCTTATAGATTTAATCCCCAAATCAAGGAGAAAGTGAAAGAGGAGACTGAAAAAATTCTCGCAACAATAATAATTTTCCTAGTAGAAGAATTTGAATATGGGTGGTATCAGAGTATGTTTTGAATTCAAAGGGTTGAATGATTCTTGTGTTCATGGTACATTCCCTACCCCTTTAAATGATGAAGTGCTAGACTAGGTAGCATGGAAATAGATGTAATATTTCGTTGATGTCTTATTGGAACACCATCAGGTAGGAATTGCTAAGGAGGAAAAAAATAAGACCACTTTTTCTATAGAATGGTGCACCTACACCTACAACATGATTTTGTTCATATTGAAGAATGCACTAGTAACGTTGTTCATAATAACAATCACTGCATTTAGAGATTATATACACAAATTTCTAGAAGTGTACTTATATGACTAGACCATATACAACCTATTGAACTACCACATTGTAATGTTTCAACTGTTGTTCAAAGGATCTCCCTTAACTTGAAGAAATGTGTGCCACATGTCAACTCCATGTTGAGAATGGAAGGAATTGCACACCATTGGTATATTTAACCACAGTTGTAGATCTACCTTAACTTGAATAAATGCATCTTCTTCACTCATTTTGGTATATTTTTGGGTCACATTATCTGTAGAGATGTTGTACTAGTTGATCAAGCCAAAATAGCCATAATTATCCACCTAGAATTTTCGACCAATGTTCGCATCCTATGGTCGACCATAGCCCACACTGGGTATTATAGAATATTCATAAAGGGTTACACATCCATCACTTCCCAAGCTAATTTTATTTTCTAAGATGCCAAAAATGATTATGGAATAATCAATGTAGGATCAACTTGCATAAATCATCCAATTAGAGGAGGACCAATTCTTAGCATGGTATCACACAGAGGTTGAAAAGTCGTGATAGAAATCTTAACATGAGAACCATATCATATGTAAGGGATTTGAAAAGGGTGATTGTTCTTACTTTACAAAAAATAGTATCACAAGAGTCGTGGTAAGCTAACTATTTTATGCCTTGGCCAAACAGACTTGTGGGAGCTTACAAAACTTTGTTATGTTGCTTAGTTTGGATTTTATTCCCCCAGAGCAAATTGGCCACATGTCCCTGAATGGCTTGAGGAGGAGAGTCGAAATTCACAACAAAACTTGAATTGGTACTCGAATGCATGAACCATAAGTTTCATTAGATCTGGAACACCAAGTTTTAGCTAGTGGGGCCCCTCTGCTATCATTTTGTCCACTAAAAACTGTTTGTTGGAGTATATACAACACTAGGATTTTGGTCAATGATGCATAGTGCAATTTATGAAAAGGAGGATAATTTTCAATCACATAATTTCGGGCATTTTTGGCTAGTGTAGTCATGTGGGCCTTGGCCAAAAATACTTATGGGATATTATGGAACTCCATTATGCTGCTCAGTTTGGATTTTATGCCCCTAGAGAAGATTGGCCACATGTCCATGAATGACTTGAGGAGGTGAGTTGCAACTCATGATAAAACTCAAACAGGGACTTGGATGCATGAAACATTAGTTGCATTGGATCTGGTGCACCAATTTTCAGCTATAAGGGGCCCTATGCTATCATTATGTCGACCGAAAAACCATTTGTTGGAGTATCTATGAAAAAATTGTTATGTTGAAATTTTCACTTCCCCTGGGGAAGAAAGTAATCCTAGGATTTAGGGGTTTCTTTCTTGCCAACTTGAAGGAATAAAAAGAAAGAAGGTAAGACCTCTAGCTAATGCAAGGTAAGAAAATACCTCATAAGACAAAGGTAAGAGAAGATAATACCTCATAAGCCAAAGGTAAGAGAAGGTAAGAGGAGGTCAGACTCGGCTGAGGTTAAGTGATGGAAAATCCTTTGGCCAAAGGAAGATAAGAATAATTAAAAATTCTCCATATATAACATGAAGTAAGACCTAGAGTACAAGCCTCCATATTATTCATCTTACTCTTGTTCTAATTTTCAAAGTTGTCAAGCTAAATTTGCACAAAAATTGATTTTTAATATAGGGTGTTTGTTTAGTGAAGTAAAAAAATAGATTGATACTTAATTATCTAAGGAGGTATAAGTCTAATAATTCAACCATTGATTCTTGTCTTCTATATTTCTTATGAACTTGAGTCTTCTAGTTATCATTAGGCTCTTGAAATGTGTGAAGTTTCAAGTCTCTCATGTTTATTTCATAGAATTTTTTTTCAAGTAGTCAAAGTAGAAAAGTGTCTATAGGCTTGATGTTTGGACCCCATTATTATTTTTATGGATTGTGAAGTCAATACGATACTTATTGGATCAAATGTACATGTTGTTGATATTTGGACCAAATTGGCAACATGTCCTTGAATGGCCTGAGGAGGTTAGTTATAACTCGAGATAAAACTTGAACTAGGAATCAGATGCACGAACCGTCAGCTACATTGGATCTAGAGCATCGGGTTTTAGCTAGTGCCCCCCCCTACGCTATAATTATGTTGATCAAAAAACCATTTGTTGGAGTATCTCTGACCCTAGGCTTTTGGTCAATGAGGCATAGTGAAATTTATAAAGAGGAGGTCTATTTTCAAGCACATAATATCATAACTTTTTTGCTAGTGTATTCGCATGGGCCTTGGCCAAATAGACTTGCAGGAGCTAACAAAACTTTGTTATGCTACTCGGTTTGGATTTTATGCCCCTAGACCAAATTGGCCACATGTCCCTGAATGACTTGAGGAGGTGAGATGAAAATAGCGATAAAACTCAAATCGAGACTTGGATGCATGAACCGTCAGTTGCATTGGATTCAGAGCACTAGGTTTCAACTAGTGGGGCCCCTCTGCTATCATTTAGTTGACTGAAAAACCATTTGCTTGAGTATCTACGACACTAGGGTTTTGGTTAATGAGGCATAGTGCAATTTATGAAGACGAGGTTGATTTTCTAGAACACCGTGTCGGGTGTTTTTGTCTAGTGGGAGCTTATGGAACTATGTTATGCTACTCGGTTTGGATTTTATGCCCCTGGACCAAATTGGGCATATGTACCTGAATGACTTGAGGAGGGGAGTTGCAACTCACGATAAAACTAAAACCAAGACTCAGATGCATGAACCATCAATTGCATTGGATCCAGAGCACCAAGTTTCAACTAGTGGGGCCCCATATGCTATCATTTTGTAGACCAAAAAAATGTTTTTTGGAGTATCTCCATCACTAGGGTTTTGGTCAATGAGGCATAATGCAATTTCTTAAGAGGAGGTCAATTTTCAAGAAAAATGTGTTGGGTAGTTTTGGCTAGTGTATTCACGTGGCCCTTGGCTAAACAAACTTGTGAGAGTTGATGGAACTCCGTTATGCTACTTGGTTTGTATTTTATTCCCTCGGACCAAATTGGCCACATGTCCGTGAATGGTTTGAGGAGGTGAGTTGCAACTCGTGATAAAACTCAAAACGAGACTCGGATGCACGAATCGTTAATTGCATTGGATCTAGAGCATCAGGCTTCAACTAGTGGGGGCCCTCCGCTATCATTTCGTCGATCGAAAAACAATTTGTTGGAGTATCTATGACACTGGGGTTTTGGTCAATGAGGCATAGTGCAATTTCTAAAGAGGAGGTTGATTTTCAAGAACATTGTGTCGGGCATTTTTGGCTAGTGTAATGGCGTGGGCCTATGCCAAACAGGCTTGTGGGAGATTACGAAACTCCATTATGTTGTTCGGTTTGAATTTTATGCCCCCAAACCAAATTGGCCACATTTACCTGAATGGATTGAGGAGGCAAGTTGAAAATCATAATAAAACTCAAATCGAGACTCTAATTCATGAACCATCAATTGCATTAGATTCAGAGCATCAGGTTTAGCTAGTGGGGCCCCTATGCTATCGATTTGTTGACCTGAAAACCGTTTTTTGGAGCATCTCTGACACTTTTTTTATGTTGAACTTTTCACTTCCCATGGGGAAGAAAGTAATCCTAGGATTTAGAGTTTTCTTGCTTGCCAACTTGAAGGTATCAAAAGAAAGAAGGTAATACCTCCAGCTAATGGAAGGTAAGAAAATACCTCATAAGACAAAGGTAAGAGAAGGTAATACCTCTCTATATAAAGGAAGGTAAGAGGAGCTAAGACTCAACCGAGGTTAAGTGATGCAAAATCCTTTGGCCAAAAGAACATAACACTAAGTAATACTTCTCCATAGATAAGATGAAGCAAGACATAGAGTACAACCCTCCATATTATTCATCTTACTCTTGTTCTAATTTTCAAAGTTGTCAAGCTAACTTTGCATAGAAGCTAATTTTTAATCTAGGGTGTTTGTTTAGTGAAGTAAAAAAATAGATTCATCCTTAATTATCAAAGGAGGTATAAGTATAATAAGTCAACCATTGATGACTTCCGTTACCTTTTTTCTTCTTTCCTTCTATATTTCTTATGAACTAGAGTCTTCTAGCTATCATTAGGCTCTTGAAATGTGTGAACTCTGAAGTTTCTCATGTTTCTTTAATATGCGTTTTCTTCTAGTAGTCGGAGTGGAAATGTGTCCATATGCTTGATCTTTGGACCCCATTAGGATTTTTAAGGATTTTGAATTCAATACGATATTTATTGGATCAAATGTACTTGTCGTTGATCTTCAAACCAAATTAGCAACATGTCCCTGAATGGATTGAGGAGGCGAGTTACAACTCACAATAAAAATCGAACTGGGACTCAGATGCATGAACTATCAGTTGAATTGGATCTAGAGCACTGTATTTCAGCTAGTGGGGCCCCTACACTATCATTTTGTCGACCAAAAAATTGTTTGTTGGAGTATCTCCAACACTAGGGTTTTGGTCAATAAGGCATAGTGCAATTTCTAAAGAGGAGGTTGATTTTCAAGAACACTATATCGGTTATTTTTGTATAGTGTATTCATGTGTACATTGGCCAAATAGACTTGTGGGAGTTGACAGAACTCCATTATGCTGTTGGGTTTGGATTTTATGCCCACGAACCAAATTGGCCACATGTCCTTAAATGGATTGGGGAGGTGAGTTGCAACTTGCTATAAAACTCAATCTGGGACTCAAATGCATGAACCATAAATTTCATTGGATCCATAACACCGTTTTCTAGGTAGTGGGGCCCCTCCGCTATCATTTCATCGACTAAAAAACTATTTTTTGGAGTATCTACGACACTAGGGTTTTCGTCAATGAGGCATAGTGAAATTTTTGAAGAGGAGATTGATTTTAAACAACACTGTGTCATGCATTTTTTTCTAGTGTATTTGCGTGGGCCTTCGAAAAACAGACTTGTGGGAGCTTACAAAACTCTTTTATGTTGCTCGGTTTGGATTTTATGCCCCCAGACCAAATTGGCCACATGTCCCTAAATGACTTGAGAAGACAAGTTGCAACTCACGATAAAACTAATAATGGGACTTGGCTACATGAACTATCAGTTGCATTGGATTCAAAGCACCAGACTTTAGTTAGTGGGGCCCCTACACTATCATTCAGTCGACCGGAAAAAAAAATTGTTGGAGTATCTCCGACACTAGGTTTTTAATGAATGAGGCATAGTGAAATTTCTGAAGAGGATGTTGATTTTCAAGAACAATGTGTCTAGTATTTTTGGCTAGTGTAGTCGCATGGAGCTTGGCCAAATATACTTATGGGAGGTGACGAAACTACGTAATGCTGCTCTTTTTGGATTTTATGCCCCCATACCAAATTGGCCATATGTCTATGAATGTCTTGAGGAGGTGAGTTTCAACTCATGATAAAATTCAAACTGAGGCTAGGATGCATGCATCGTCAGCTACATTGGATCTAGAGAATCAATTTTTAGCTATTTGGGCCCCTCCCCTATCATTTCATTGACCGAAAAAACATTTTTTGTAGCATCTATGGCACTAGGGTTTTGGTCAATGAGGCATAGTGCAATTTATGAAGAGGAGCTTGATTTTCAAGAACATTGTGTCGGGTGTTTTTGGCTAGTGTAGTCGCCCAGGACTTGGCCAACCAAAATTTTAGGATTTTACAAAACTTTGTTATGCTGTTTGGTTTCGATTTTATGCCCCCGTACCAAATTGGTCACATGACATCCTTGAATGGCTTGAGGAGGTGAGTTGCAACTCGTGATAAAAATCGAACTGGGACTCGGATGCATGAACCGTCAGTTGCAATTGATCCATAGCACTAAGTTTCCACTCGTGGGGCCCCTACGTTATCGTTCCGTCGATCGAAAAATCATTTGTTGGAGTATCTCCGACACAAGGGTTTTGATCAATGAGGCATAGTTCAATTTCTTAAGAGGAGGTCGATTATCAAGAACATTGTGTCGAGTATTTTTGGCTAGTGTAGTCTCATGGGCCTTGGCCAAAAACACTTGCGGGAGATGATGAAAATTTGTTATGTTGCTCGGTTTGGGTTTCATGCCCCTAGACCAAATTGGCCACATGTCCCTGAATGGCTTAAGGAGGTGAGTTGCAACTCATGATAAAAATCAAACCAAGACTCAAAGGCATGAACCGTCAATTGAATTGGATCTGCAGCACCAGGTTTCAACTAGTGAGTCCCATCCACTATCATTTCATTGAACGAAAATTGTTTATTGGAGTATCTATGACACTAGGGTTTTGGTCAATGAGGCATAGTGCAATTTTTGAAGAGGAGGTTGATTTTCAAGAACACTTTGTCGAGAATTTTTGGCTAGTGTAGTCATGTGGACCTTGGCCAAATAGACTTTTTGGATCTTACAGAACTCCCTTATGTTGCTCGATTTGGATTTTATGCCCCCATCCAAAATTGGACACATGTCCTTGAATGGATTGAGGAGGCGAGTTGCAACTCATGATAAAACTAAAATTGGGACTCAGATGCACAAATATTCAGTTTCATTGGATCCAGAGCATCGATTTTCAGCTAGTGAAGCCCCTATGCTATCTATCCTTCAACTGGAAAATCGCTTCTTGGAGTATCTTCGGTACTAGGGTTTTGGTCAATGAGGCATAATACAATTTCTAAAGTAGAGGTTGATTTTCAAGAACATTATGTAGGGTATTTTTGGATAGTGTATTCATGTGGGCTTTGGAAAAATAGACTTGCGGGAGCTAACGAAACTCCGATATGTTGCTCGGTTTGGATTTTATGCCCCAGGAAAAAATTGGCCACATGTCCCTGAATGGCTTGAGGAGGCGAGTTGCAACTCGCGATAAAACTCAAACTGGGACTCAGATGTAGGAACCGTCATTTGCATTGGATCTAAAGAACCATATTTCAGCTAGTGGGGCCCCTCCACTATCATTTCTTCGACCATAAAATTGTTTGTTGGATTATCTGCGACATTAGGGTTTTGGTTAATGAGGCATAGTGTAATTTCTAAAGAGGAGGCTCATTTTCAAGAAAACTATGTCGGGTATTTTTGGCTAGTGTATTTGCATAGGCCTTGTCCAAATAGAGTTTTTGGAGGTTACGGAACTCTGTTATGCTTCTCAATTTGGATTTTATACCCCAAAACCAAATTGGCCACATGTCCCTGAATGCATTGAGGAGGCGAGTTGAAACTTGCGATAAAACTCGAACTAGGACTCAGATGCACAAACCATTAGTTGCATGGACATTAGAAGAGCTATCTAGAAATTGAGATCTAGAAAATCTGTTGATTTTGAGGGAGATGCACCAAGATGAATTTCTCGAGCATGGTTTAGATTGGCTTGCTCTTCCTATTGCAGATATTTTCAATGAGGTTGTTTTCTTGGGTTTTTTGTTTTCTTGAAATCAGCCTATTATGCATCCTAATTATAAATCAATAAATATTTCTAATCCCAATTGGAAATAACTATAACACTATTTTGATTGGACACATCTTGACCATGTTTTATGCCATTGTACTTGATGCATTTATTTTTGAACAATTAGAGAGCGAGAAGTTCAGATCTAGAGGTCAAGCATGATACTATAGTGACTACCATTCCATTAACGATATCCTCAATATTAGAGCTATTATCAAAGAAACCAACAAATAGACCTCAATTTTTATTGTTCCCTTCTAGACTTTATATAGGCTTTTGACTTCCTACCCAACCAATGATTGTTTGAAGGACTTTGGTACCTTGGCATATTTGGGTTACTCATCATTGTCATCATGATAATTATTAATATATGAATGAAGAATAAGAATTCAATAATCTAAACTGAAAATTTTTGGGAGGGAAACCTAATAGTTATTCCTCCTCTTGTCATTTCTATGGTCTTTGATAACAATTTTCCTTCCTTACATTTTAATTTTTTCGCTCATCTTCGTGTTGTTTTTAATTTTATACTCTTAGACTTATATTTAGGAACTATAATAAAATTATGATAGATTTTATAGTTAAATTTGATATGGCATATATAAGGGGCAACTGTAACTCACATTTATAATGACCATTGACCTAGCAACCTTTCTAGTGATCACTGACCAACCATGAGTGATAGTGAGGAGGGGAAACACTTTATATAGATTGTTGATAAACTTCCTTTACAATAAAATAATGATATCTTATGTGATATCCTTATATCTATCCTATGGAGGGATAAAATATTACTTCCTCCAACTACCTAGTCAAAAAATACAATAAAAATGAGGTGGTCAAGCCACATGTACAAAGATCCAAGTGAAAAGGCCCCAAGAGAGAGGGAAATATCGATCAATCAGGGAAGAGGTTGAGTCAGATGTGAAATTTCTAGCCTCCAAAGGACTCCAAGTAGGTGTATCCCCAACCAATCTCCACAAACCATGCAATTAAATGGACACATGGGTCTCCAAGGTGAAAGTCCCTACAAACCATGACTGAAAATGCCTTAAGAGTGAATGGCCCCTCAAAACAAGCTCCAAGAAGCCATGTGTGAGTTGTTCAATGTGTAACAACCCTCCTCAAATCATTCAAAACTCCTCAATTCAAGGGAGACCCAAATAATTCCACACATGCTAAATAGAGTACCTAATGCAACCTCCAAGGTAGATGTTGCATCAATTTTTGTGACGCATGCCTCCAAATGAATGAATAAGGTGAGAATTAAAGAATTTGGGACATGGCATGGCATGGGAGGTACAATGCATGAATAAATAACACCAATTTTTTTTACCAATGCCTTGGGAATCATGAATTTCCTCAAGATACATGAAAATGCCTTGGGAATTGTGAAGATGCAAAAAAATTAGGATGAATCCAATTCACAAAGATAACTACACATCATCATGTGATAAATAAATATGTCATCAAACCCTCTATCTATTCATATTCCATGGAACAAAGTAGGTTCCTCAACTATCCAAGTCTCATAAAAATCACAAGTAGTAGGGAAGAAATCAAATCTAGTGCTAAAGGGAGCTTATTCATGCTACTCTAATGCTAAAAGGAGATTATTCCTTTCCTAACCTACTATAGCACATCATCAATACAATTGTCCTTTCCTCTATGTTTAGTCAACATAGAAAACATAGAAACATTAAAATCTATATGCTTGTAGGTTGTATCCATTAACATTATTCAACATATTGTCAAAATAAAACAACTAGAGTCCGAAAACAAAACTTTGAATATTGAGAAGCCAAAACTAAGGAAAAACTAGCTAACAAGAATGAGAAGGTTTAGATATTGGGGGAATAAATAACTAAAATAGTAGAAGTAATAGGGGAAATTATTATCTACAAACCTCCAACTAAAGTATACACCCTCTTATTGAAGGAGCAATGACACAAATTTTAGATAAATAGATCAACCAAGCATCTTCCTTATAGAGTTGATACCCCAAGGGATTTTATAGAGACATGTGAGTAGGGAAATGAGAAATATAGGACTCATTTGAGTGAATTTTATTACACAAATTTGTGCTTCCCCATCCCTACATATGGTCACCAAAACCATATGTAGGGGAGGTCCAACTCAAAGCTTTGTGCTCATAGATCCACCATGAAGAATTAAGGGTTGTTGGGTACTAGAAGAACACAGAAGAAGAGATGAGTAGTTACCTATGTATTAGAGATGAGTCCATAAGAAAAAAGGAACTCATCAATGACCACACAACTTTGACATCATACATCAAGCTAATGCCCATTTTAGAGGGAAAACAAAGAGGGACAATTCCCCATTTTAAAGATACAGTCAAAATTTTAAGGGAAGGTGCACTCCAATCTTGACAAGCTATATGGGGTGGGATTCCTCTTGATATTCAAAGGATAGAGCCTCACTTTCCTCATAATTTGTAGGTTGTGTGTAAGGATTCTTTGAGTAATATGAATCTCAAATGGATTGGGGTAATATTCAATCCTCATCTCTTACTACATACCACACTTACAAAAGAGATGGATGAGGAGAAGGAGAAGGAAGATTGGAAATAAATAGAGAAGAATGCAAGGCACCATGGTGGAGGTTCCATTACTTATTATTTGTGGAAGAAATATCAAATCCTTGTTTTTAGTTCTACCATTTGTTGTCCATGAAAAAGAATAAAATCATATTTTTCAAGTTTGTTAAGAAATTGGGCGAGTCAACAAACTAATGGAGAGATCCTTGTGGTGGACATATAGACATACTGAGATGAGTTCACTTGAGATACTCTCACATTGTTAAAGGTTATACCATTACCTGATCTATGACTCAGAGTGATTTCCTAAGGGATTAGATATCGTTCACTATGAAATACATTTCCAAGATGGTATGGGTGCACACATATCACAACTCCAATAGGATGGCTAACATGCATGTGATGAGGCTAGTTGAGTAGCCATAGGATGGTCATCCTGATTGGAGTGATGTTATAACACCCAAATAATGATATGGTGGTCCTTCAGATGGATTGATGTTATAAAATCATCGAGTAGGATGGCTAATGTGCATGTTATGAGCCCAGTTAAGTAGCCATAGGATGGTCATCCTATATTTGAGTGATGTTATAACACCCATATGATGATATGGTGGTCCTACGAATGGAGTGATGTTATGAAACCATGGTCCTCCTAACTGGAGTTGATGATAGGTGGTCCTCTTGGATTGGAGTGATGTTATAACACCTAGATGGTGATATGGTGGTCCTCTAGATGGAGTGATGTTATAACACCATGGTCCTCCTGGATTGGAGTGGTGTTATAACACCTAGATAATGATATGGTGATCCTCCATATGGAGTGATGTTATAACACCATGGTCCTCCATAGTGGAGTTGATGATAGGTAGTCTTGTAGATTGGCGTGATGTTATAACACCTAGATAACTATATGGAAGTACTCCTGGATTGGAGTGATGTTATAACACCATAGATGATGATAAGGTGGTCCTCCTACATTGGAGTGATGCTATAACACCTAGACAATGATAAGGTGGTCCTCCTAGATTAGAGTGATTGTAAAACACCTAAGTAATGATGGGACGATTCTCCTTGTGGAGTGGACGTGATGCATTGAAGTTTTGTCCAAGGAAAACCTTTCCTATGATGTAAGAAGTCAAGTAAAAGTTACAAAGTTGTGAAGAAAAGTTCAAGCTAGACATTGGTTATGTGAAGTGCAAGTCGACCATAATGCAAAGTCATGTATATTCATGTTGGATGTCTATATCTATATGAGCTCCTTCAGTGATTGTGACATATTTCTCTTTCTCTTGCGCACTTGGTTTTTCTCTGCATTTTTCTGGGGAATTTTGCTGCAACTGTTCTTGATCCTTTTAGGGTTTTTTATGTCTTTGTCATGCTCATTGGAGACTCACTATGACATGTGTCTTGTCCTTGGAGGCTCACTATGACTTGTGTCTTGTACTTGGAGGTTCATTATGGATTGTGTCTTGTCCTTGGAGGCTTGCTATGATGTGTGTATTATTCTTGGAGGCTCACTATACTTGTGTATTGTCATTGGTGGCTTGCTATACTCTTACCTTGCACTCTAGAGGTAATCTTTATGCTTTGTCGAACTGTAGCAGAGATCTAGTTTGTTTTCTACGGGTTATGTATTACACGGTCTTGCATCTCTCCTTTGGCCTAGGTTTTTTGGCACATGAATTGATAAAGTCATGATTGGATATTGATTTATGACTCGATCATAGTGAAAGGTTGGTGATTTATAAGGGTTCTATGAACAATGGGAACACAAAATAACTTAAGATACACATAAATGAACAACTCAACACAAGAAATGCAAATTGACATATTAACATAAAAATATCCAACTAAGTTATTGAAAGTCAACTAATGATACCTTATTCTCCATCCAGATAACAAAATCGGACCAATTTTTGTCTTGTATCTTCTTGAATTCTAATTGTGATGGATAATGGCCATATCATTTCTCCTATCAAAACATGGCAGATGGACTAGTTAAAGTAATTAATATCCAATCATTTACTTTTGTGTACAAAATTAAAAAATATATCATTTAAGATATTAAATATACTTACAAATTTGCATATTAAGGATTTTAAACCTATTTGTCCATTATGATATGTGGAAAAAAAATTGGCAAGCCTGGCCTTCGAGGCCTTGTCCTGAAACATATATTAATTCAATTTAATTATGCACTAGTAAAATATAAAAATTGTTTAATGAATTTGAAATAATATTATGGCCAAATTCAAATACTTGTGTGCTCTCCTCACCAAACTTCCTTTGTGCATCCACTCTATCATATGATTTCACGAGATCTTTCCATACTTTCACACTTACATCAATTGGAATTCTTTTGTTCCTTAGCTCGGGAGGAATTTCTATTTTTTTTTTGGTTGCAACCAAATCTCTTGCAATTTTTAGTCATTTGTTTTTTTATCTTCTTTACTGACCAACCTGTCCCAAATTCAGTCTCCATGTTATGGATGACTACTTTTTGGAGGTGAATGGGTATATTCGAGAATGGAAGATGTATATTCTCTTGGAAGAATTGAAGGCACGATTCTTTCAACCTACACATGAACATTTTCCCGACATCTATCATTCTGATATTCCCAGAGACAACATCATTGTTTGATTACTAAGAGGGGGGTGAATCCATAATAGAGAAATTTAATCCCTTTTCACCATAAAATGAAATTATTATATCAATGTAGCATTATCATCCAATAGTTGCATCAACCATGCACCAAACTTGTACAAATAACCTGTCACAATAACCTGTCCAAATGACCTGTAATCAACCTGTACCATAAACAAGTGCATCAACCATGAACCAACCTGTACCAAAAAACCTGTAATCAGCCTATACCATAAAAAAGTGCATCAACCATGCACCAACCTATACCATCATTGAGTGCATCGATGCACCAAATATGTACGAATCATGCATCAAATACCCACAAATTATGACTCATCAAGATGTACCAACATCATCAACTATACACCTCATGTATGTGCCAACTCATAAACTACTTGTCTCAACCATATGCCCAGATTTAGAAACTGAATATGTCACTGAGAAAATAGTTATTGTATACTCATCAAGCAATCTGATCTAATCACATATACCTCAAACACTATACCACAAGTATGTACCTCAAACCATGTTCTAGAACCTCGTTGTTATATAACCTCGATCTGTACCAATAACGTCAACAACATAACTCAAAAAAAATACCTCAAACATGAACCAATACTAAGCTTCAGTAGATCTGCCTCAGATCAAATCTACAACAAGCCATAAACTCCCAAGAGGGAATCCAACATATTTACAAGGAAAACCCTCAACTTGATTCATAAATTCAAAACTACACATATGAGAACCATACCTTTTTTTTTTCTTCTTGTAGCATTCTGTTGCCGCGGTTTTGCTACCGCGAATCCACTGTCGTGATTTTTCTATCGAAATTTTTCTACTACGAGTTTTATGCCACACTTTTCCTGCTGCAATTTTTCTACCGCACTTTTTCTGCTGCACTTTTCCTACTGCACTTTTTCTTCCGCAGTTTTCCTGCCGCACTTTTTCTGCTGCACTTTTCCTACCGCATTTTTACTTCTGTAGTTTTCCTGCTGCATTTTTTTTGCTGCAATTTTTCTGCCGCACTCTTTCTGCCACACTTTTTCTGCCCCACTTTTCCTGCTGCACTTTTTCTACTGCAATTTTTGTCTATCAATAATACCTGACTAAATAACCTTTCACAAAAATAAATATTCAATGATATTCAAGTGTGTTTTGAATGAGATACCCTTGCCTCTTATTTATACTTTTATGTAGTTTCCTCAAGGGGTTACCTTCTAACCATCTTAACTCACTTTCCTTATTTTAGGGTTAACCCACTTATAACCACTTAACTTAAACACTTTCCATAATTAGTAAGTTCTCCATTAACTTTATTATTTAAATAATTTATTTTTCACCCTCTTTGACTTATAATACACTCATCACTTCACTTTATTATTTATCTAATTTCTTCTTTGCAAACACTTTGACAACTTTGACCTTTTGGGCCTTCTATATGACTCATGAGGGTTCTCCAACTTCAAATGGTCATAACTCTCTAACCATGAGGAGTTACGTGATGTTTCACATACCATCAGAAATGACATGACATGTACTATCCATATAGAATAGTTTTACCTGCAAATATACCAAAACTCATACCATTATCCATAAAAAAAACTTGGGTCCATTACGCAAATATTTGTGCTACAAGAATTCGCTAACATACTTTCTTCAAGGGTTGACATCAATGACAACCAACCCAATTAATCAAGAATGTCCCCCTTTGGAATTGATGAAAACACTCTGATGCAATACTGAATTCATATCACTCATGCTCCCCTTGGAACCATGCCTCTGTTCTCTTCATCTAATAAATATCTTCCCCTTTGTCATCAATGACAAAGGTATCTTTCCATCTGGGGTTGCTACCCCTAACTGAACTGTCCTTGGGTATACTCCCCCTGAATGAACTCTTCCTAAAATCCATCTCCTAACCCGAACTGTCCTCTTTATGGTACTTCCTCATGTAAATCTAAGACATATAATATAAGCATTCAAAAGCATTCATTTTTGAATAGAAATTACTCTGAGTCTCTAGCGAAGATACTCAAAGGTTTCCTGTGGAAGCGGTTTTGTAAAGATGTATGCCACTTGTTCTTTTGAACCCACATATTCAATTTTGATGTTCTTCTCTATAACTTGTTCCCATAGAAAGTGATACTTGAAATGAATGTGCTTCGTCTTGGAGTGCATCATTGGTTTCTTTGAGATACTGATGGCACTTGTATTACAACAATAGATTGGAATGGGCTCATCATACTCAAATTATATATCTGTTAGAATTTGTTTCATCCATAGAACCTCTATACAACATGGTGTTGTTGCAATATATTCTGCTTCGGTTGTATATAAGGATATTGATGATTGTTTCTTGCTTAGCCATGATACTAAACACTCACCCAAGTAGAACGTTGCTCCATTGGTTCTTTTTCAGTCATCAATGAAACCTTCCCAATTTGCATCTATGTAGGCATTAAGTGATAGATCCTTTCCTTTTGGATACCATAATCCAAACTCTTATGTTCCTTTGAGATATATGAAAATCCTCTTCACTACTACGACAAGTGATTCCTTTGGTGCTACTTGAAATCGTGCCACCTGTCGAACTGTCTACATTACATCTGGTCTGGATGCTATCACATATAGTAAGATACCAATCATTGACCTGTATTTCCTATGGTATGTAGACTTTGAATCATCATCTTTGCTCAACTTGCAACTAGTTTTCATAGGAGTGGTAACTAGTTTGCAATCTTCCATTCCGAACCTCTTTAGCATTTCTCTGATATACTTAGTTTGAGAAATAAAAATTCCTTGGTTGCTTTGACGTATCTGAAGACCTGGAAAGCAGGATAGTTCTCTGAGTAATGAAATTTCAAATTCATTATGCATATCCTTTGCAAATTTCTGGCTTAACCTGTCATCATTGCTTCCAAAAATAATATCATCAACATAAACTTCAATTAATAAAATACTATCTTGACTTACCTTGATGTAGAGATTGTTGTCTGCACTTCATTTTCTGAACCCTGCCCGATGTAGAGATTTATCCTGTCTAGAGCCATGCTCTAGGAGCCTGTTTTAGACCATACAAGCCCTTCTTCAATTTGCACATGTAATCTGCATTCTCTGACAACTAGTATCCTTCTGGTTGTTTGATGTATACTTCTTCTTCATCTTTTGCTTCTTCTTCATAAAGTTGTTCCAGTTATTCATTTTCTTCTTCCTTTAATTCTTGTCCACCTGTTTCATCAATTGTTACATTGATTCTTTTCACAAATTGTTTCAACCTCAGATTGTAACACTTGTATGTTTTCATTGTACTTAAGTAACCAACAAGTAATCCTTTGTCCACACGAGAGTCAAAATTTCCCATTATTCCATCTTCTCTTTTGATGTAGCATTTGCTTCCAAATAATTTGAAGTTATTCACATGTGTTTGTCTTCCTTTCCATAGTTCGTAGGAAGTTGTGTCATTGTTGTTTATGAGCATTACTCTATTTTGAATGTGAATTGTTGTATTCACTGCATGTGTCCAAAAAATATCTGTCAATTTTGAATCCATTAGAATTTTTCAAGCCATTTCCTATGTAATTATCATCCATTATAATAATGTTCCTTTGTCTTTGAACCTCTCTGAACCAATCCATGAATCCATGATCTCGTCCACTTTAATATATATGTCTAAACCTACTATGTGTTCTTATGAATCTGTCTCTGTCGATATTGTCCAAGACTCTACTGCACATTGTCCATAATGTTGACCCATTTATCATTGTACTATCATGAAGTATTCATTACTACAACTGATTGCACTTATACTAACTGAATTCTCTAGATCTATCTATTCAAACTCTGCAAGCTGCTCGAAGGATGGTTCTTTGGTTTGTCACAGCTATCACATAGACTCCCCCTTTCTAATATTCATGTTACCTGGGAGTCTCTACGTCGGATGGCTCATAACAATTCCTACTTTTATGTGTATTCATCATCATCTTCATTGGTAGATTCATCATATCTCTGAGATATAATTTATTTATTATTGTCTGTGGATTCATCTTTCACTACAATGCATGAAACTACAATGTCTTGAACTTTTTCCTTATTTACCTATCCTTCTTTTCTTTCATTTGTTTTCCAAGCCTTTATGTATCTGACATATTTCTTTTTCTTTCTAGAATTTTCTTTATCTCGTTTTATTGCCAATCTTGCAATCTCTAGGACCTGGTATTTGTTCACCTATTATTCTTGTTTTCTTATCCATACTTTGTTACATCTGATATCAATTTTCTCTTTCATGGAAGTATCGATCATGCTTCTACAATCACTAGTTATGTGTCCATAGTTATGACATTTGTAACATTCAATGTTACGTGGAACCACATAGGCATTTCTTACTTGAACATTTATTTTATAATCCCTGCAATCTACAACCTTATGTCCAAAGTTAGTACAATAAAAACAATCACCATAAAATAAATTTTCATACCTGGGAGTGAATGATATTCTTTGTGGCAAATTCCTTCTGAATTTTTTCCTTGACTGATCATGATCATGATCGAATCTTCTTTGTGGCTTGAACATGGATGGTCTTCTTGAAGATGTATCTTCAATAGTTTTCTTAGATTATGGTTGACCATGATTCCTTCCTTTGATTACTTCTACATAACTCTTTCTATTTTCTTCATTCTTCTTTTCTAGAAAACTAGAGTGCTTCTCTTCATTCTCTATAACTGATGTGGATGTTTATGTCTCTTCAACGTTCTTGTTGAGCTTGACGATTTTACTTCTCAATGTGACAACTTCTTATTCAAGATTCTCAACCTCTTCTTCTTTCTTCATTATCTAAGACTTCATGACTTCTTATGTTCGTTTCACTTCTTCAAGCTAAATTTTTAATGTGCTTATTTCTTCTTCAAGTCCTTTCTCTTCTTGACCAAACTCTTCCTGAAGTTGGTTTAGATTGTTATTTATTTCCTTAAGATTACCTGTCAATATATTCTCTCTCATTTCTTCTTCTTCCTTCTATGCTTTTATGTTGGTTTCCAAATACTGCTTTTGATATTCAAGATTTTATTCGATCTTTTTGGCTTCTTCTAGCTAAGTTCTTAAGTTTTCGATGACCTATTGGGGTTATTCAAAAATGTGAACACTTTCCTTTTGTTTCATCAATTATTTCTTGAGTGAATTGTTTTCTTCTCTTAGTTCATCTAAAGCACTAATCAATTCTTCTTCATAATTGTCTTCCTTTTCAATTAGTTTTTCTGTCTCTTTTCCTTCATGGTATTTTGTTTCAAGATGTCTACATTTTTTACAATTAAATAAAAACAACATACCTATGGTGATTATGTACTCTTCATCTTCTGAATCTATTTGATATGGTGAACATAATTCTTCTTGATCTGTATCTACATCTTCTTTGGCATTTTAGGAATCTACGATGGGTGAAGAATATATTTCATGTAACTTATCCCAAAGTTCTTTGGCTAATGAGCATTTACCAACCTTTTCTCTTACTGGATTAGGTAATCCTTCCTAGATGAAATCCATTGCTATTTTTCTATTCTTCTTCACTTCCTTCTTGGTTGCAGTATTTTCCCTTTTTGAACTATTATATCATGTAACAACTGATAGTCAAATATAATGTCCTTGTTCTCGTAAAAACACTTTCGTTATTCTACTCCACATCTCATACTTTAAACCATTATGACCATTAAACATTGGTACTCCATTTCTAGAATAATCCATGATCTCCTTCCATTGGTTAAATTGTTTCCTAAAGGAACCTGATCTAAACCAATTGTTGGATTACTAAGAGGGGGGGTGAATCAATAATAGAGAAATTTAATCCCTTTTCACGAAAAAATGCAAGTGTTATATCAATGTAGCATTATCATCCAATAGTTGCAGAGTAAATAAACAATGAACAGATGATAAATCATACACATACATAGTACACCAGTGTTTTTATGTAGAAACCCAAAGCAGGAAAAAACCAAGAAATGATTTCTCTTATATGTCTTTAAAATTACATTCATGGAAGAACCAACTTATTTTGTTTTCCATATGCAACTGAAAGGAGGCTCCAACCCCCTAGTTTCTCATACTACAACCTGAAGGAAGCTCCAATCCCCATTTCTCTAGCTACAACCAAAATGAGGCCACAACCCCCTATGTTCTTCGGCTACAAGCACCCATCCTTGCCTTGTCCAAACGCCCTAACATAGAAGTAGAATGATGGAGCCACTATCACACTATCACTGTGAGATATATTATTTTAAAATTGTACCAATCAACCTATAACAACTTGTACCAATAACCTGTGCCAACATGTACCATACATCAACATTTACATCAACCTGTACTATAAACAAATGCATAAACCATGCACCAAACCTATACAAATAACCTGTCACAATAACATGTCCAAACAACCTATAATCAAAATGTACCATAAATAAGTGCATTAACCATGCACCAACCTATACCAAACAAACTATAATCAGCCTGTACCATAAACAAGTGCATCAACCATGCACCAACCTATACCATCAACAAGTGCATCGCCCATGCACCAATATGTATGAATCATGCATCAAATACACACAAAATATGACTCATCAAGATGTACCAACATCATCAACTATACTCCTCATGTATGTGCCAACTCATCAATTTCTTGTCTCAACCATGTACCCAGATTAAGAAATGAAATATGTCACTGAGAAACATATCACTGTATACTCATCAACCAATCTGATCTGATCACAAATACCTCAAACACTATACCACAAGTTTGTACCTCAAACCATGTGCTAGAAACTCATTGTTATATAACCTATATATGTACCAATAACTTCAACAACATACCTCAACCAAAATCCCTCAAACATGAACCAATACTAAACTTCAGTAGATCTGCCTCAGATCAATTCTACAACAAGCCATAAACTCCCAAGAGGGAATCCAACATATTTACAAGGAAAACCCTCAACTTGATTCATAAATTCAACACTACACATATGAGAACCATACCTTTTTTTCTTCTTCTTATAGTGTTATGTTGCCACAGTTTTGCTGCCGCGATTTTTCTACCACACTTTTTTTGCTGCAGTTTTTCTACTGCACTTTTTGTGCTGCAATTTTTCTTCTGCACTTTTTCTGCCACACTTTTCCTGCCACACATTTTTTTCTATTGTTTTCCTGCCACACTTTTTCTTCCGTGGTTTTCTTGCCGCACTTTTTCTACTGCAATTTTTCTGACGCACTTTTTCTACCGCACTTTTTCTGCCTCACTTTTTCTGCTGCACTTTTCCTGCCGCACTTTTTTTGCTGCAATTTTTCTCTATCAATAATACCTTCCCAAATAACCTTTCACAAAATTAGATATTCAATGATATTCAAGTGTGTTTTGAATGAGATACCCTTGCCTCTTATTTATAATTTTATGTAGCTTCCTCAAGGGGTTTTCTTCTAACCATCTTAACCCACTTTCCTTATTTTAGGGTTAACCCACTTAAAATCACTTGTCCACTTAACTTAACCACTTTCCATAATTAGTAAGTTCTCCATTAACTTTATTATTTAAATAATTTATTTTGCATCATCTTTGACTTATAGTACACTCGTCGCTTCACTTTATTATTTAAATAATTTCTTCTTTGCAAACACTTTGACTACTTTGACCTTTTGGGGCTTCTAGATGACTCATGAGGGTTCTTCAATTTCACATGGCCATAACTCTCTAACCGTGAGGATTTATGTGACGTTCCACATACCACTGGAAATGACATGACATGTATTATCCATATAGAATAGTTTTACCTGCAAATATATCAAAACTCATACCATTAGAAATAAAATAAACTTGGGTCCATTACCCAATCCTTTGTGCTAACAGAATTTCTTCAAGGGTTGACATCAATGATAACCAACCCAATTCATCAACAATATCCCCATTTAGCATTGATGGAAACACTTTGATGCAATACTAAAGGCATGTCATGCAATACTGAAGTCATATCACTCATGCTCTTCATGTGACTATCGCTCCCCCTAGAACCATGCCTCTTTTCTCTGCATATGATAAATATATCCCACTTTTTCATCAATGGAAGAGGTATATTTCCATCCAAGACTGCTCCCCCTAACTGAACTGTCCTTGGGGATACTCCCCCTAATTGAACTCTTCCTTAAACTGATCTCCTGACTTGAACTATCCTCTTTATGGTGTTTCCTCATGTAAATCTAAGACATATAAGATAAGCATTCAAAATAATTCATTTTGGAGTAGAAATTACTATGAGTCTCTAGTGAAGATACTCAAAGGATTCTCATGGAAGTGGTTTTGTAAAGATGTGTGCCGCTTGTTTTGTTTGCCCACATATTCAACTTTGATGTTCTTCTATGCAACCTGTTCTCATAGAAATTGATACTTGATTGGAATGTGCTTCGTCTTGGAGTGCATCATTGATTTCTTTGAGATACTAATGGCGTTTGTATTATCACAATAGATTGGAAGGGGCTCATCATACTCAACCTATATATATGTCAGATTTTGTTTCATCCATAGAACCTGTGTACAACATGTTGTTGCTGCAATATATTCTGCTTCGGTTGTAGATAAGGATATTGATGATTGTTTCTTGCTTAGCCATGATACTAAACACTCACCCAAGTAGAACATTGCTCCACTGGTGCTTCATCGGTCATCAATGAAACTTTCTTAATATGCATCTGTGTAGGCAATAAGTGATAGATCCTTTCCTTTTGGATACCATAATCCAAACTCTTATGTTCCTTTGAGATATCTGAAAATCCTCTTCACTTCTACGACATGTGATTCCTATGGTACTTCTTAAAATCATGCCACCTATCCGACTATCTGCATTACATCTGGTCTGGATGTTGTCACATATAGTAAGCTACCAATCATTGACCTGTATTTCCTCTGGTATGTAGACTTTGAATCGTCATCTTTGCTCAACTTTCAACTAGTTTGAATAGGAGTGGTAACTATTTTTCAATCTTCCATTCTAAACCTCTTTAGCATTTCTCTGATATACTTAGTTTGAGAAATAAAAATTCCTTGGTTTCTTTGACGTATCTGAAGACCCAGAAAGTAGGATATTTCTCCGAGTAATGACATTTCTGTTGATTTTTCAATAGTCAAGGTTAAGCATGAAGATCTTTCCATTTTTAGCATTTAACCATAACCATAAATGTTGCAACAACCAATATCACAAGAAGAAGCACCATGGACAAGAACATAAGAAGTATCATGGGAAACCCTTCTCAACAAGGGAAGAAAAACCAACCAAATCCTTTGCAATATTCTTCAAGAGAAATACCTTCACCACCAAGATAAAACATAACACACAAGAGGGTGCTCAAACCCTATAAGACTAGCGCCCAAGAGAGGTGTGAACTTTTCCAAAGAAGGTGTACTTGTTAAATTTTTCAAACTCACATGAAAGATATAATTCCTCAATGGGGAATTTACCTTTACTTACACTAACCCTAACCTATCAACAAAAGTGTTTATTGGCACAATAGGGCCGACCTCACTAAATTATAATATAATTAATATTAACCTGATTAATTGTCTTTTACATTAATTACTAGTCACATTAATGTGGGGTCAACCTGTACCCTTTACATTACAATTAGGGTTACAAGTAGGTCTGACTCTTGAACAATATAGGAAGGGATCTAATACACCCACTAGTGCTCATCCACTAGGGTCACATCCATAGGGATTTCCATATCTGTGACTCACTACATTACATAGAGGAACCACTTCTTCACACGTTCACCTATGCTCATCCACAGGCATGTCCACTCAATAGATATTCTTTACCACTACATTACACAAGAGATTCATATGGATTTTCTCATCAACTCTTATTCTTCGAGGAGGCTAATACATCATATTCATTTATGTTCTCATGACGATGCACCCAACACTTTGGGATTTCACACGTTCACCTTGTGCTCAGCCACAGGCACATCTAACTCAACAGATCGCCTTTACCACAGGATAATCATCTAGAGTTCTTCTCAACTCTCTGAACGGAGGAGGTCATCTCTATGTTCCAGCTCTATCTCATATAAGAAACACACACCCTCTTTAAGGGCTTTCTCTCAGTTTTGTAAGCTGAAGAATATCTCACACAACTTCAATGATCCACATCTCACAGGTTTGTAATATGGGTAATGTCTCACATAGCTGCAATCATCAACACTCCCTCTCAGCTAAAGAGGCATTCTTCATCATGCAAAGTCTAACATGGATGTACTCTTAATTTTGTATTGGCTAGAGTTATCAATACTCCCTCTCAACTAGGGAGGCATTCTTCACCAAGTTAGTTTGGTGAATATGTCTGCAGTATGCTCATGTGTAGGAAGGTACTGCATGTGTATGATTTTCCTCTGCATCATATCTCTAATATAAGAATATTTCAACTCATAGTGTTTCTATCCATTAGGAACCACTAGGTTCTCAAGGAGATTTATACTTGGCTCTTGGTTATCATCATAGGATCTATCTCATGATCAAGTAAATTTGTCCGAAGATTGTGAAGCCATACTGCTTCGCACACTCAATGGTACATACTCTGCTTATGTGGTGTTCAAGGCCACAAATATTTTGTTTCTTGCTGCATCAGGAAACTATGGCAAACTTCATGGTAGAACATCAATAAGATGTGCTCTTCCGGTCCACTGTACTTTCTGCTCAATTTGAATCAGCATATCCTTCAAACTCAAGTTCACTCTGGAGGCATATCTCGGGCCATATC
>SNQJ01S0118942.1:8806-36238 GCA_010110895.2 Picea sitchensis
GTTACATTATCATGTGTTAAAAAGGGAAATGGAGACTATATGTATAAATTAACACATAACTTAGTCATGATGTTGTGTGAACTACATGGAGTGGAAGACTATGAGGTAGGGAAAGATAAGGGTTTTTTTTTTGAGGTGGGGATTTTGTAGTGAGTTTGTAGGGATTGGGTGACAAGTGGGCTCTTTTTGGAGTGGGGAAAGAAATATGGACAACTCCAAACACTTGGTTGATTATTCCAAAGATTTGTTGTGAGAGGATATGAACTTTTTGGATCGAGTCATAAATCCTTATCTAGCTCTCTATCTTGAAGTTGATAGTTTGATTCCCTCAATAGTTGTTCTGGTGAAACCCATTCCAAGAAGTTCTGTGACCTAGATAGATCAAGTATATTGATGGATCCTTTAGCAGTTCTATGTCAAAATTCTAGACGAGATAGTAAAATATATCGGCGGATGGTTTCAGCGAGAGATTTGGGTATGTGTGGTGAACCTGCACATGAATTTTTTTTGAGCACTTCCAAACCTTCACATCCTTCTATGAATCATCTTGAAGATAATATCCTTGACATGGTTCCTCTTCTTTGGTTTGTTGGTAGAAAACTTGATCTTGTTGAGTTTCACACAGGCGGTTCACCTCTTGTGCATGGTAGCCTAGAAGATAAGATTTAGAAAGTTGTTAAATCATAAAGAGTTGGGGTATCACTGGTAGTGGGGGAAGACTTGAACATTAGCCAAATTGCATAGGTAGAGGGTCAAGCAATAGTTGTGAAATTATATGGATGGAAATTTTCAATGGTTACCCTTACTTCCTAGATGGAAAAAAATTGGTTTCTATCCTTTGGTTATACACCGATTTTTCACTTGTTTTCAATAGGTTGGATTGGTTTCATATTTTGTTCTAAATATGATTCATGGAAAAATTGGTTTCATATTTGGTATTGGGACCAACACATACTCTATGCTAAACCTTGGCACCTACTTTTTCATGCCTAAGAGGAATTCATATCCAGTATGTCTACTCGAATCAAGCTTCGCAATTTTCCTCTAGAGTCCTAGACCAACTCTGGGTTTATGTCTATTATCAAGGTATTAGGGAATTTAATCACATACGATGTTAGATATAAGTCGAGTTGTTACCTATCGATGTTGCAAATAATTTTTGACTTGGATCCATGACAGGGGCTCTATGATTCTATGGAATTGATGGTGGGGGACATGTCCTATACCCAACCTCTAGACTATATCAACATTTGTTTTTAGTTTTCTCTCTATTAAAATGGGGGTCACATTTTGATAGATTGTTAGTTGAAATTTTATAATTTTTTTAAGGGGGGAAGATTGATTAGTTGTTGGTGTAAGGTCTACAAACCCTAATTCCTCTTTGAAGGATAGGGTTTTATCGATGCCTCCTTGCTCTCTGAATAATGGAGAAAGGGGGATTAAAGGATGTAAATCATGTACATAGAACAAGGGAATACAAAATGATATCATGGTTGGTGATATTTCTATTTAGTTGGATGTTAATGCTCTACGTAGTTTGGAGATTCAGTCTCCATGGGATTTGTTTGGTGATGAATTCAATTTATTTCCTTCACAATGGGAAGATATTGAATCTCTCTTGTCCAAGAGTTCAAATTCAAAATAAGTCTCAAGTAAGATTTCCCGTATCCAAAACCCTAATTTGTTTTTAGTTCCTGAGCACTCATTCATTAGTTTTGATGTTCATGGTGATGGGTATGGCCCTTGTACCTCATTGTGTATGGTCTCGAATTTTTTTTCCCTTGAGATATGGGAAGATGATTTCTTTATTGATTACTTATGAAGAGACTCTTACCATTCACCCCATAAACCTTTAGGTACCCATATGGATTTATCCTTTGTTTCCCTTTCTTCTTCTTCCAATAGGAATTGTTATATTATACATCCTCAAATCCCTTCTTACTGTTCATTTCCCTTGGGTTGTCTAGGATATGATGTTTCCAATAAGCCAAGCCATTCTAAATAAGGGTGGAAGTATACACTAAAACTTTCACATGATAGAACCTCCTAAGAAGTTTCACATAGAAGACAATACCTTATCTATGGGGTCATTAGAGCTAGAATTTTGGTGAAGGAAAGTTCTCCATGAAATTAATGTATGTCAATATGAGGTGCCTAAGCCCCCCTAAATATATCTCTTTGAATAGGCTTGTAGAAGTTGAATGGTCCAGAATTGTTTTAATTAAGGAAACTATGGGTCGTAGGAAACCCAATATTTTTGACTTATTAAAAAAATTTCCTTGCTAGGATTTTATTGGTTTGGATTTAGATTGATATTTGGAGGAGGTCATAACACGTTTTTCACCGAATTACTCTCTCATTAATTTTTTTTGTATTTCTTGAGGTCTCGGCATATATATTTTTTGAAATGATTTGGATCATTCCATTACTCCTCTCAATATCTATGATGTTTAGGGTAAGGAGGCTTATTATCTATGATCTTTATGAGGGTAAGGAGGCTTATTTGAATCGATGTTTTACTCTAATTGTTATCCTCTCCAATAACCTAGTTATTGGAGGGGAATTGAACTTTACTCTTAGTAGAGAGGAAATATGGGGAACATCATCTGATCAAGATAAGTTGGCAGATTTTTTCATTGATAAGATTGAACTAACAAGTTTGGTAGAAGTTGAACCTGTTCAAATTTGTGTGAGATGGAGTAATATTCAAAGTAGCATTGAAGGGGTGTCAAAGAGACTTGATAGTTTCCTTTATCATCACATTTTTCTTCAAGTTATTGGGATATATCATTCTTTGGCTGGTAAAGTGAGTCGTTCTAGTAATTTCCCAATATTTTTAGAATTGGACCAATCAGCTAGGGAATCGAGTGCTCCTTTCAAATATAATACCTCTTGGTCTAAAGTGGAGGAATTTGAGAATATTGTCCATGACAATTGGAAACTCTTTTAGGAATGTATTAATGCTTTAGTTCTGAGTTTGTCTCTTCCCTTCAATTGTTAAAATAAAGGTTTTCATGGTATGCCAGAGAAAGGAGAAAGGAAAAAGATCAAGAGATCTTTAATATTAAGCTTCAGATCGAGAATATTTATGGATGTCTCTAAGGGGTTAGGGTATCAATATGACTTGGTGAAACTTCAATCTTCAAATAATATTAGGTCCATGTTATTTCTAGAACATGAAAAAACATGGAGGTTAAAGAGAAGGGTACTCTATATTGTTTATAGTAACCAAAATACCATTTTTTTTCCAAAAACATCCTCACTATTTGAAGAACTATAATAAACTTTTGAAGTTAAATTATTCTAATGGAGATAAGACTTTCGATTTCTTGGATCTAGCTTCATTAGTAGTCGATCACTTTAAAAAAAAATTCAAAGAAATAGAGAAAATCAAGATGGGGGAAATATTAAATCTCATCTCATATTTTTGCCATTGAAGATGGGGATAACCAAGAACTATAATGAAAGGTTACTATATAGATAATATATTCACGGGTATTATCCTCTTTCAGAAAATATAAATTCCTGGGATGGACGGATGGACAATCAATTTTTTTTTAATATTTCTTTAACATTGTTTTTTGAATATTTCTTTAACATTGTCGGGGATGATTTTCTTCCAATTGTGGAGGAGTTTCACCAATGTGGTAAGATGCTAAGTAGTATTAACTCAACCTTCATTTCAATCATTCCTAACATGGATTTCCCCACAACTTTCAATGATTTTAGACACATTAATTTATGTAATTTTCTTTATAAAATCATTGCAATGGCTATTGTTGTTAGACTTAAAATAATCATTACACCTAAATATTTTGGGTTTCTCAAAGATAGTCTTATCCATGAAGTCATTGGTTTGGTGTAGGAAGAACTACATTTTATCAAAACCCATAATCACTTTTTTCTCAGTCATCAAAATAGACCTTTCCAAAGCCTGTGATTGAGTACCATGTCTCTATCTCAGACTGTTTCTCGTGCATATAGGTTTTTATCTATCCTTGGTTAAATGGATAATGTCGTGTGTGTCATCGGTTTCATTTTTTATATTACTTAATGGATTGGGTTTTCCCTTCTTTAAATATTCTTTGGGTTTGCGATAGGGGTGTCCACTATCACTTTATCTATTATTTCTAGTTGTGGATGGTCTTAATTGATCTCTTGTTGAGGAAAAAGAGGTGAACAATTTCTAGGGGATAAGATTGGGAAGATATGAATGAATATCTCACTTCTTGTTAGTTGATGATGTACTGATATTTTTTTTTGTGCAACATCATAAGGAAAGATATTAAAGGATATAATGGATCTCTTTTGTGATGCTATAGGAATGGTTATAAATGTTAACAAATATGCTATCTTTTTTATAGACATAGAGGAGGACAATTGGCATATCATTTCAAATATTTTCAATTTCCCTTCCCATGATTTGAGAGATTGTATTAAGTATATTGGTTATCATCTCAAACTAAATAATTATGGAATATATGATTGGAAGTGGTTCTTGTCCGAGATTTAAAGGAGAGTCAATTTATGGTCCAATAAATGGATCTCTTAAGGGGGAAGATTAATAATCATAAAGTCAGTGATTCAAGTGATTCCTATGTATTGGCATCTATTGGGTCTCATTTCGAAAGGAATTCTCCACCATATTCGGAAGTTCTTCAAATATTTTTGGAAGGGAAGAAATAAGTACTTGGGTTCTCATTCGAGTACTTGTAAAAGTATATACAAGCTAAAGAGTCTTGTAGGGTGGGGTTTAAAATACATTTTGTTTTTGGATGAGCATTGGCTACAAAATTCTTCTGGGCATTTTTGGCTCGTGACCATATTTAGAGGCATATTTTGGTTGATAAATACATAACACCTTTTTCAATACTCGGTTGGATTTGAAGGTGGAAGAATCGTACCCATAATGAATCAAAATAGTGGAGGGACATAACACTTGGATTTCCTATAATAGGCATATTTTTGGCTTTCAAGGTTGCATCAAGGTCATAGGTGCAAGTCGAGATAGATGAAATCATTAGATGTGGTGACATCATTTTTGTTCTTAAGGTTATTGTTAATTACCTCTTAAATATTGGATGTTGCATTCTTAATTGAATTGGTGATCCTGCTAGTTCAAAAATATTAATCCAAGGATTGATTTTAGTAGAGGTTTTGGATATTGTTTCCAATTGACACGAGTATTGGACATAATACATGACAGAACTAAAGAATGCTCATGTCCTCTTATTAAATGCATAGGATGGCTCAGTTTGGTACTATAATGATTTCAGTGGTCTTTAATGAACAAAACTTGGATACCAAGACTTGTCAAATTTGGCCGAAATGAAACTCAATGGTGGTATAGGAAATTATGAAGGGTTAAGTGCCCGATCATAGGTATTTTGTTCTTCATTATTTTTCTTAAAGGGTTCTTTTTTATCTAGAATAGATTGTAGATTAGGAGTAAGAAAGGGCCAAGATTTCGTTGTTTGGGTAAAAATTTTGAGGAATCTAATTCTCATTTATCGCTATAATGCTCCTTTACTCGCAAGGTTTAGCTAGATATTATGGACCAATTGGGCCTGACTCATTTACAGGATAAAATATCACTGAATAACAATTGTAAATGTGGATGAACCTGCACATATAAGATCTAGATAGAAAATAACATACACAGTTTGCAGAGAAAATAGGAGAAAAGAGAGAAACATAAAAAAAAGAATGGAAGAATTATATTAACCAAATGAATGAATAGTAATTTACACATGAAATAATCTATATAAATCAACTAGTGTGCACTGGAGGAGAACCAATTTGTCGTAGTGGTGGTATAGAGTGATATGGACACACACCGACAGTTACATGAGTAAACTATCACCTAGTCTAAGTTAACTAGTCTCTTAGTCCTCAGTTAACTGACTGAAACAGAGTGAAGTGAGGAGGACATCAAGGAATCATGAGTAATGTGCTAGTATGGTGAGAATCCAAAGAAAAATGCACATTATTTGGTGATTATCCCAATTCTACATGATGATGATCCCAATGTGGCATCTAGACTCCACTCAACTGATCAAACTGAAGTGTGAACTGAAGAGAATATTGTCCTAGAGGAATATTCTCCCTAGACTATACGAGACTGAATAATGACTAGTAAACATAGGGAAAACCTTAGAAAAAAAAAATCCTAGGTGTGTGTGAAGTATCTCCAACACCCCCCCTAAACATCACTATGGTGGAAATAAATAATGGGCCCCGACAATGAGGCCATGTTAGGTACCCAAATACAAAAGATACACTGAAATAAATGAGGAAAGAGGGAAAAAATCATCGGAAAACCCCCCCTCAAAGTAAAATGTATATAAAAAAAGAACTAAAAGTTTCTAGGAAATGATGTCCTTCACTCCAAGACGTCTACACAGAGAATAGAACTTATGCTTAGTGAAGGTCTTGGTGAATATGTCTGGAGTCTATTCTACTGAAGGAAAAAACTGCAAGTCGATGATCCCCTTGTGTACTAAGTCTCGGATGTAGTGCATGTGGATCTTGATGTGCTTATTTTGCTTCCTCTTAACTGGATCTCTACAGAACTTTAGAGTTCTCTGGTTTTCACACCAGATGGTGATCGACCTGTGAAATTGAATGCCCAAATCAGAGAGAAAATGTTCTAGCCAAATAGCCTGAACGGTTATGTTAACTACCCCTCTATACTATGCATTGATTGAATATAGAGAAATAGCATCCTGCTTCTTGCTCAACCAACAGATAGGCCTAAAACCAATATTGAGTGAGTAACCAGATGTGGACTTGCGATCAATGCTATCACAAACCCAACCCAAATCAATGAACCTGATGAGGTCCAATGTAGATTTTGTTTAATAGTGAATCCCAAAGGTGATGGTACCATGTACGTATCGAAGAATACACTTTGAAACCTTCCAATGTAGCTCATGCAGATCTTGAATGAACCTAGAGACTTCCCCAACTGCATAGGAGAGGTCTAGTATGGAGTGTGTAATATACAACAAAGTCCCCAATAGTTGTATGTACAGTGGGTTGTCCACCAATGGAGTTTCCCTACCATCCTCAGGTATGAATCTTGATAGGAAGGGAGTCGGGGAAGACTTGCAGTCTGTCATGTGAAATATCTCAAAGAGATCTCATACACACTTGGCCTGAGATAGATTGAAGCCTGATGCATCCTGATTGATCTCGAGTCCAAGGAAGAAATTTTAGCGGACCCATGTCCTTCATCAAGAACATGTCATGTAGAATCCTCTTGACTGCAACAATCACTAAATTCAAGCAACCGATGATCAACAAATCATAAACATACAAAACTAGGAGTAGAAGTGAATCAGTTGTCCTGAGCATGTAAATATTTGGATCTGACTTACAACGTACAAATTTTTGTGATAGTAGGTAGAAGGCCATCTTGGAATACCATTCCCTCAGGACCTTCTTGAGCCCATAAAGAGATTTTTTCAGTCGACACACTAAATATGAATCCTGCACAAATACCTTGGGCTCCTCCATATAGATATCCTTACAGAGATATCCATGAAGAAATGCATTCTTCATGTCCATCTGATGTATTTCCAATCCTTTGGTTGCCACAATGGAAAGTTACAAACATATATAATTCATCTTTTCTACTGGAGTGAAGGCTTCATCATTGTCAATACCGTGCACATGTTGAAATCCTTTGGAAACTAGCCTGACTTTGTATCTTCTAACTTGTCCATCTATTATTCTCTTGGTCTTGTAAACCCATCTGCACCTAACAAGTTTCCTTCCTATAAAAAGGGGAAACATATCCCAAGTTTGGTTCTCAAGGATGGATTTGTACTCCTCCTGCATGGTAGATTCCAAAAAACGATGCTTAGTAGCCTCACCACTAAACAAAGAAAATATTCCAAGGTGGCATAAGTTGAGTGACAGTGAGTGAAAGAGGAGGATCCTTGAAATCAGATCGATTCCTCCTGGTATCAGATAGATCCCAAGGATATCTCCTACATCTTGAAGAGTAGTCTTCGCCCACTTATGCCTCAACTTTATCTCTGAAACTGCATCTACGTGCACTGAATCTACATATGAATGTACTGAATCAATATCTAAATCATTTAAATCATCTGAATCAAAACTCTCATATGAAGAATAGTTGGCACGTGCATGATCATCGTTTCTGATAGGTGGAAGAACCGAAGTGTCTGCATGCAGCTGATAAGGTACATGCAAGATACTTTCCTCGAATTAGAAACTCCGCTCAATGATGAGTCTGTCCCAAGAAATATCAATAAGTATGTATCCCTTCACACTGCGAGGGTATCCAACAAATATACACTTTTTTCTCTGTGGAGAAAGTTTCTTCCTCTTCTCAGAGGGAATCATGGCCCATGCACAAGAAATGAATATACAGAAGTGGGTCACTTCTGGTTTGAGGCCACTCTAATCCTCATACTTATCCTTGACACATCTATGAGGAGATATTTTTTGGATGTAGGTTTCACAATTAAGTTCTTCAACCCATAATATTTGTGGTAGCAAATTTTCATGTAGCATGCAAGATGACATCTCTTTCAAAGATCTGTTTTTCTTCTCAACAACTCTGTTTTGTTGTGGAGTATAAGGAAATGTGGGTTGCACCTAAATCCTGACCTCATGAAAAATATTATGTATCTCATGGTTGGCATAGTCTCCCCTGTTATTTATTAGGAGTACTTTGATCTTCTTTCTTGACTGTGTCTCAACAAGGGATCTGAAATCTTTGAGGTGTTGAAAGACCTCAGATTGTTTCCTAAGAAAGAAAATCCATGTCAAGTGTGAGAAATCATCAACAAAAATGAGAATGTACATTTCTTTAGTGATTTATGGTTGTGGAAAAGGGCCCATGAGGTCACTATGGATCAAATCCAAAGGAAAGGAAGCCTTCTGAGTCTTTCCTTTGTCGGATTTTTCTTAAGGGTGTTTTCCAAGAATGCATCCCTCACAAATTCCTTTGGAGAAGTGGATATCAGGTAGACCATCAACCATTCCCTACTTTCTAAGTTGTTTCATATATATAAAATTTAAATTCCCAAACCTTTCGTGTCATATCCTACTGATTTCATCATCATGGGTAAGAAGTAATGCAAAATCTTGTTCAATAAATTCAGAAAAAGCATAGATTCTGGATTCATGATTTTCCTCAATGGTAGAAACCTTGGAATTGGTTTTCATGTCATAGATATCCACAACATCAGGTGTAAATAAAGATCTCTTTCTAGTGCCATAGTTGATCATATGATGCATGGAGAGAACATTGAGAGAAAGTTTGGGGATGTGTAGTACATTCTCAAAGCTTGTGTTTGTGAGTTCATTTCTTCCTTTTCTAGTGACCTCAACTCGAGAGTTATCCCCCATAAAAATATGAGGAAATTTACATACATCCAATGAAGAGTAGACTTATTTTGTGTCTTCCATGTGGTTTGATTCACTTGAATCTATAATCCAAGCATCGAGAGAGGAGTTGATGGCAATCAAATCATGGCTAGAATTTCCTTTCTTGGAATTATGATCTTCTGGATTCTTATTCTTGGCACCCTCGGGGAATATATCTCCAAGGTTGTTTTGTTGAATTATTTAGGCCATTTTCTTTATTTGTTTATGCATACATGCAGATTATGAATGAAATCCTTTATGAAAGTAAGTGCATTTCTCACCTTTTTATTCCCTTTCAACCTTTTGATCCAGAGGAATCATTGAAGGATTTTGAGTACCCTTCCTTCTTTGGATTTGTAGGTGACTTCTCTTTGTCCTTTATTTTAGATTTTTTATTTTTATGACCACTACCATCTTGAACAGTAAGTTCATGTGCCTTTGTGCCTTTGATTTTTCGCATATTGATGAGATTTTTCTTCTCTTTTGTCCGAGACTCGATAAAGGCCTCAAGAGATGGAATCGTCTAGGTGGCTCCAGAGGAAATCCTAACTGACTAAAATTTGGATACAAACACTGAGTATTCTAGACCAAGTTTGGATAGAATGGTAAGAACCACTTGTTTCTCCTCCTTAGATTTATCAACCCTAGAAGCCTTGAGTTGTGACAAAAAATCCTTATATTTGGTAAAGAAATCTTGGAGATCGTCGAATATTTTTGGATCCAAAGTGTCCAATTCCACATCAAACATATGTACCCTGATCTCATTTTGTTTTCCAAAAATCCCTTCCATGGCAGTCTAGGCTTCATTGGTGGTCTAGGATATGTGAAAGATGAGTTCATGAGAAATTACACTACAAATAGTTTGAAACGCTTCATCCATTTGATTCATATACTTGGATTTTTCTATGGCTGATGTGGGTTCGGTCTCTGTGTTCATGGTTAACGTGTATAATCCTCTACTTCAAATATGCACTATCATATTTTCCTTCGATGCAAAGAAATTGCACGGTGTAAGAATGAATTCTTTTGGAGATTCCATTTTTCCCGCTGTCTTCAATCTTCGATACCTACAAAAATAATTCGGTGTTTATTTTTCCTAGCAATCTGTGAGGTCTCATACCATGTAAATGTGGATGAACCTTCATAGATAATATCTAGCTAGCAAATGACATACACAATTTGCAGAGAAAATATGAGAAAAGAGATAAACATGAAAGAAAGAATGGAAGAATTTTATTAACCAAATGAATGAATAGTAATTTACAGATGAAATACTCTATATAACTCAACTAATGTGCACTAGAGGAGAACCAATGGTCCATAGTAGTGGTCTAGAGTGATATGGACACAAACTGACAGTTACAGGAGTAAATTTCCACCTAGTATGAGTTAACTAGTCTCTCAGTCCTCAATTAACTGAATGAAACATAGTGAACTGAGGAGGATATCACATAATCATGAGTAATGCGTAGTATAGTGATAATCCCAAGGATAATTTTCATTAGTTGGTTATGATCCCAATGTTGCATGGTGATGATCTCAATGTGGCAGTTAGACTCAACTCAACTAATCAAACTGAATTGTGAACAGAAGAGAATATTCTCCTAGAGGAATATTCTCCCTAGACTATAGGAGACTGGATAATGACTTGTAAACATAGGGAAAACCTTATGAAAAATAATTCCTAGGTGTGTTTGAAGTATTTCCAACAACAATTTTTCGTTATTTTTTTTAACGTTTCCTCTTGTGAAGGAGATAATAATCCTTCCAATCCTAGTCTCATGGGGAATTTGGCAAGCATGGAATACTTGTATCTTTGAAGAAAATCACTTCCCTTCCTTTACAGTTTCACAACACAGCTTAACCTTACTATCAAGTTATAAGGATACCCTGATTTTGAAAATGTCTCGGGAGATGGGTGAGGTGGACATCAACCATTATATGGCTTGAGGGTTTTTCAATGGTGCCTATCAAGGTTCATGTAGATTTTTTGGTTTATGATTTTTTCTATATCTCTTAGAAACTCATTTCGTAGTTGGTAAAGAAAATATGGGTCTAGGTACAAAAAAGAAAGGTGAGTTTAATGTATTGTTTGCACTTCTTAAGTGTGCAATGCGAAGTAATGTGTATGAGCTCTATGTCTTTGGTGACTCTAAATTGATTATTGAATGGATGAAGGAGGAAATTCAGCTAGTTGAAATATGTCTCTACGCATGGTTTTAGGGAATTTAATACTGGTGTTGATTTACTTTGAAAACATGAATTAATTATGGATAAAAATAAACTAGAGATGATATCCAAAAGGGATTGTGTTTTTATTGAAATGTTATTCTCTTCTGGCGTCTATATAGATTGTCTGTCTTTAATTTTACAATTTAGAGCATAGTCTCAAATCTTTGGAATGTATTTGAAGTATGAAGATTTATGTTTTGTTTTCATGGGAGAGTATGAAATCCTTTATGGCTAGTTTTGGAGATTGACATGAGCATGGAAAAACACTACTTTATTTTATAAGTTCTTCAACACCTAAGCATTGTACCTTATTTTTCTATAGAATCAAAATTAAGTTTTTCTTCGAAAAAAAAATTAAATCATGATGAAAAAAATATTCTTATATACATTTGAACAAAAACTTTAAATTATTGTTATGTACATTTGAACAAAAACTTTAAATGGGTAAAAAACATTTTATTAAAAAAGTATATAATATTTCAAATTAATACATTATAAGGTTATAAAAAATTATTGTTATATATATTTGAACTTTCCAAATTCATAAAAATAATTTTATTAAAAAAAATATTTAATATTTTAAATTAATACATTATAAAATCATTTTATTAAAAAAATATTTAATTTTTTAAATTAACACATTATAAAATAATTTTATTAAAAAAATATTTAATATTTTAAATTAATACACAATAAAATTGATTTATTATTTAGTTTTTTAGTTTTATTAAATTAGTTTTTTAGTTTTATTAAATTTGAATAGTAATAAATGGAAATTGAAATTACAAAAGCTCACTTCGGTGGAAAAGATAGTTTGAGAAAATGAAGTCTCTTTAGAAATTATTTTAAAATGAATTTATTTTATTATTTATTCGTTTCTCGTTCATATCAAATATGATTTGATGTTTTTGATGATTTTAATGTCCCACAATGATCTTTGCATCCATCTTTTTTTGTTCGGTTTAGTCGGCGCAAGTAGAAACTAAGATGGGACATGGCTAAAATCTTTAAACATGGGTTGTTTACATAAGGCTAAACAAATCTTCAAGTTTTAGATTTTGTCAAACTACTTTCCTTACACTCTGGCCCATATTCGTTTATATAGGGACGATATTGTACTTTTGAAATCTTTAGACATGGTTTGTTTACATAAAGCTAAACAAATCTTAACTCTTAGATTTTGTCACACTACTTTGTTTACACTGTTGCCTATATTTGTTTATATAGGGAGGATATTGTAGTTTTGAGAAAATATAGTCGTTGTTTTAAGCATTGAATCACTGAACTCATCATATTTCTTTTCTTTCAAATTTTATTTATTTATTTTTTTAAGTTTGAAAGCGTTTTAGTATTTTGAGTGAAGTTACAAGTGTTGACATTCTTTATAAATATGATTACATCTTCTAAATATATTTTTAATTCTCTATAATTATGGTTGTATTTATTTTATACATATATAAGTTTTAACTTTATATATGTAAATTTTTTTAATATTATTTATTAAGTCAAAGGGTTCATTTTAACATTCTACTTTTTTAAAAGCTATATTGTTCTCAATTTTGAGGTGTGATTCCCAAGGGTGGCACACATAGGTTGGATATTAGTGTAGAACATAGTTTTTTGCTTTAAGTTAATTAGTTCATTTATTAATTATAACATAGATATGACAACTTTAAGTAATGAAGTGGCACCATGTTGCACCTTGATAACTATAAGAGATGAAATTGAAAAAAATATAAAATAAAATATTTATTAAGTTAATTAGTTCATTTATTAATCATAACATAGATATGACAACTTTAAGTAATGAAGTGGCACCATGTTGCACCTTGATAACTATAAGAGATGAAATTGAAAAAAATATAAAATAAAATATTTATTATGTGTGTTTTATTATGTATATTGGATTTTTTGTTGTTGAGGAATTAATATTGGATATTGTTTTTTTTTTGTAAGGAATCAATTGTTTCTTTAGTTTTTTGTGTTTGAAATATTTATAAATCATTAGATATCACATCTTCAAATCCAATCAATTATCTCTCTAGCTCATGTATTTGAAATATTTATAGATCATTATATATCACATCTTCAAATCCAAGTGCACTATCCTCATAAATGGTTCTTCAAATGTTTCCTTGAATGACATTGTCAAGGCATATTAATACAAAACCATATTTCTTTATATAATGTTATCATATTTCAATATAATTTCCAAGTATATTTAGTCTTGCAAAGTAAAAAAGAAATAAAAAATATTCATAATAAAGAATTATTCACAATAAAAAAATAAAAAATAAAACTATCTCATTAAAGAAAATAATAATTTAAATTAATCAATAATTCTCAAAAATAAATTATTTTTTTCTATTTAAACACACACCCTCCCATTCCACTTTATAACTTCCATGCAAACTCCCTAGGATGGTGGTTGAGTATGAAGGGGATCCTACGCTAATTATGTATATGATGAACAAGAAGAAACGACAGATGTTAAACAAGGGGATTTTAGGTAAACTCTTTCCTTAAACTTAGGGGCTTCTTAACTTTCTTGTTATAACAAATTTACACTTTCATTAAGACTTGTAACCAACTAGGGGCTTCTTGACCATTCCTCTGGGATTCCATATTCACATGTCCATATCTCACTAACCGTAAGTGGAAATGACATGATGAGGACTATAAATTCATGAGTGAGTTAGCGGAATTTACATTTTCCTTAATGGCCATATTCCTCAATCAACTTCGAGTACCATAACCACATCGTTGGGGCTCCTTCAAGGGTTGACATAAATGACAACCACTATTTCAACAATATCCCCCTTTAGAATTGATGGCAACACTTAGAAATGGAAATAATCATGATTCAACACTTATGCTTATGCTCATGCTCCCCCCTACGACCATTTATCCCCCTGTAATAATGCATGTATTCTCTCTCATGCCTCTAATTACTCTCTCTCTCTCTCATTCCCACTTTGGAATCAATGGCAAAGGGTAACTTCCTTTCTTGGGGGTGCTCCCCTTATCTGAACTGTCCTTTGAGTTGCTCCCCCTGTTTGAACTATCCTTTTACTTTGTATGGTACTTCCTCATTGTAAATTCTAACCTTGTACAATATCTACTGCAAACAGATATTCAGTAAAAGAACAGAAAGTATACAATGGGAAATACAAACATTACACAAAGATTTTTCCCATAGAAACCCAAACCGGAAAAACCAACATATTATATATTCATTCATATGTGTTACATTGTTTACAATACAATATACATATAGGATCCAGCGACATCCAAAACCCTACCTTGATGACCTGGATTAGTCCACAACCCTAATTCCTTAACTGGAAATAGAAAACCATCGACAAAAACCATGTACCGAAAAACCACCTAAATACATGACACGTTTCCTGAGGCACATGACATGTGACACTACTACTCGTGCAAAGAATATAACACATATCCAACACTCACGTAAATCCATGACATATATGAAAAACATGCAAAAATCGTTGTGGAGTAGAAACTACTCCAAGTTTGTGTCAAAGATATTCAAAGGCATCCCTTGGAAGAAGTTTGGGGAAGATATCTAAAATCTTCTCTTCTGTCCCAACATACTCAACCCTGATGTTATTTTCTGCAACTCGTTCTCATAGAGAGTGAAACTTGATTGGAATTTGTTTCTTCTTGGAGTGCATTACTAGATTCTTTGATATACATATTGAATTGGTGTTATAACAAAATATCTCAATAGGCTCATCATATTCAACCTATATATCCTTCAAAGTTTGATTCATCCATAGAACCTGAGTACAACATGTTGTTGCTACAATATACTCTTCCTCTGCTATAGACAAAAATAATGATGATTGTTTCTTGCTTAACCATGATAACATGCACTCACCAAAGTAGAAAGTTGCTCCACTTTTACTTCTTCTGTAATCAATGCCACCTACCCAATTTTCATCTATGTAGAAAACAAGGGATAAACCATTCCATTTTGGATACCATAATACAAGCTCTTATGAACCTTTTAGATATCTTAACATCCTCTTCACTACCATAACATTTTATTCGTTTGGTGCTTCTTGAAACCTTGCAACCTGTCCAAGTGTCTCCATCACATCTGGTCTAGAATATGTCACATAGAGTAAGATACTAATCATCGGTATGTACAGTCTGCATATTTAAAATCATCATCCTTGCTTAACTTGCAACTGGTCTGCATAGGACTACTGACTAGTTTGAAATCTTCCATTCCAAACCTTTTTATCATTTCTCTGATTTACTTGGTCTAAGAGATGAAGAAACCTTTGTTGCTCTGACATATATGTATTTCCTAAAATAAAGACAACTCTCCAAGTAATGACATCCCGCACTCATTTTGCATATATTTGGAAAATTTCTTACTCATCTTCTCATCATCACTTCCAAAGTTAATATCATCAACATAAAATTCAATTAACATGATACTATCTTGATTTTCCTTTATGTAGAGATTGTCTGCATTTAATTTTTTGAACCCTTACTGCTATAAGTATCTATCCACTCATGAATATGGTGCTCTCGGGGATTTTTTGAGAGCATATGGTGTCTTATTCAACCCTCAAACATAGTTTTTCTTTTCTGAACACTAAAATCCTTCTAAATACTCAATATATATTTCTTTTAATTCTCCATTTAGGAAGTTTGACTTTACATCCATCTGGTACACTTTGATATTTTTGGAACATGAATAAGGTAGAATCAACCCGATTTCTTCAATTTTGGAAACTTGGGCAAAAGTATCTTCAAAATATATACCTTCAACCTCGACATATCCTTTACATACCAATCTTTCTTTGTTCCTGGTAACATTTCCATTCTCATTCAATTTGTTTATGAAGACCCACTTTGTACCGATTACATTATTTTTTTTTGTAGGTGAACCAGTTCCAAAGTTTGATTCTTCTATATTTGATCTAACTCTTCATCCATGGCTTTGATCGAGTATTCATCATTGTTGGATTCTTCAAAACTTCTTGGCTCAATTGTGGATAACAATGCTAGGTGTTGTTGTTTTTGTGAACGTATTATTATTCAAGTTTCAACTCCCGCATCTTTATTTCCAATGATATGTTCTAGTGGATGATTTTTTTTTACTCATCTATTAGGTGTCTTCAGAGGTACCTAAAGATCTTATTCTTCTTATTCTTCTTCTAACTTCTTCTTGATATGATTCTTCATCAACTTCTTATTCTTTCAAATCTTCTTCGTGGTCTCGTTCGAATTAATCTTTTCTTCTTTATTTTATCTTTTATCCATCTGTGTCATCAATAGTCACATTAATTCTTTCCACTATTTTGTTGAGTCTTAAATTGAATAATTTGTATGTTTTTCTTTTTCTTGAGTACCCAACCAATATGCCTTTATCAACTCGAGAGTAAAAATTTCCAATCTTCCCATTTTCTCTCTTGATATAGCATTTGTTTCCAAACACTCTAAAATGACTCAAATTTGTAGGTATTCCTTTCCAAAACTCGTAGGGGGGTATTATCACTATTTTTTATGAGAATTCCCCTATTATGGATATGAATTTGTAATAAAATGAAGTTGTCAAGGTTCATGAGTGTGCGTTGATAATGCCCAAGTCTGTGTCCTTTCCCGTCTCTCTTTATCTCTCTCTCTCTCTCTGTTGCAAGCCAGGTCCTATTTTTTTCCCTTCGACTGGTAAAGTCATTTTTCCCTCTTTGTTTAAAGACCCATTTCCCCTTAGTGTCTCATCTGGATAAGTCTCAGTCTGAAGCTCTATGTTTTTCTATAAGAATGAACACTTCTCACCCCTTTGGTTTCAACTACTGGACATTTTGTTTTCCCGAGCCCACTCCAAGTCGTCCAAGTATTTGTTTTACACATGCAACAACCATGGGCACAAAGAGCTACACTGAAAGTGGTTCATTGTGGACTCGGATCAAGTGAGCAGGCAAGCCCAATTTTCAATGACGAATATTCCTTACGAAGTTCAGATTAGTGGCCCTCAAGCATTCATAATTATGAAGTTGCATGAGGCTTAGCACCAGGCGAAATCCAGAATTTAAAATCAAGTGCCACGTGTCCTTTCCCAATAGACAGTCACGATTTATTTTGGATTTCGAATTTCGATATCTTCAGGACTTCTCCTCTTTTTTTTCTCTAAATTCTGAAGTTCTAAAAATCGGAGCCAATTAAGGCCTTCGATCTCATTCAGTGAGATTCGTTGATATTTGCAACCACATCAATAGGCTTCCAGAGTCCTGAAAGTCGGAGCCATTGCGTATCGTCGATGTAAAGGCCATGTGGCAGAAGATAAGTGAATTCGCGAATTCGCGATTCAGAGAATTCGCAAGAGGCAGAGAGCCAACTTTGCGAAGTGCTAAGTTGCAAAGCACTCAGGAGTTGGGTCACGATTCATCATGCTAGGTCATGTGGGAGACAGACCTAGGAAGAGAATTTAGTGCTAGTTTCATAGATTTGGTTGACTCAAGGTTCCAAATAAGCAATCACAATCGTCAACCGCAAATTAGGTCTAATCGTCGATCTAGGTAAAGTGGTTTCACCGATTCGGGTATTGGGAGATATGGAGGAAGATGTTGTGAAGACCTTCAAAGTGCAAAGTCGCTAAACACCATTTGACATAAGGCATCGGGTCACAGCCCGAGGTCACATTGAAGTGAGGCCAAAGACACAAGACCCTCATCTACTGCTACACGTCCAAGGGTCTCAAACACCAAATTTGATGTCATTTCCATGCAAGGTCTAATGCATACCAGAGTTGGTGGATGGATAAAACTTCAGTGATAGAACTAAAATAGTAGGACTGTGCCAGTCACAGATCTCGATCAGACCAATGGCCCTTAATTTGTATTCTCATTCAACATCATATTTAATCATAGCAGGTGACCGTCCCCTAGATATCTGGCCTGGTCTTGATCCCGAGGAGATATCAATTAATGGACACATGTTGGTAGTTGAAACCTCAACTCAATCCATAAATAGAAGGTATGGAAGCCTCAGCGGAAAGATCAAAACTATCATCCCAAGGAATATTCACGCTCAGTCCGACAAAGGATGTGCATAGGTGGAAAGATTTAGACAAGACTTCTAGATCACCTCACACTTACAACAGTCATAAATGGGTCTGAGTATAACTAGTTCAATGTGAGAATTTGTTAAGGTCATCAACTGGTTGAACAGAGCTCCCTATTTTGTAATGTTTTTATGTTAGAGTTGTTCTGTGGTTATGTATCAAATTTGATAATTTCTCATTAATTGAAGTCAACTTCTTTCATTTGTCTGTAAAAGCTGTGCTAAAACACTCAGGCATGGAATATCCAGTTGAGGGTCATATTTTTATTGTAATGTAGGTTGGATTACAGTATTATTGTGATTGGTTTAGTCATCTTCTTTGTTCTCTTATTCCCTCTTACGCTGAAAGGCTCGGGCATGGAGGATCCAGTCAAGTTGTCATAGTTGCATTGTGATGGAGGTTTGATCATTATGCTGCTGTGACTTTGTTCCTATGACATATTTAAGTCTCTAACGCGTGAGTTACAGAGTGCTCTTAAGCCTGAGTTTTTCTTCACCAAGATGCTTGAAAGTTTGATGCCCATGGAAGACTTGTCCACTTTATCACTAAGTCTTCCTTCTTCTCACCCTTAAACTCAATTCACTGAATGAATTTAATTAGGCCCTCACTTCCCTATGCATTGCCTGCTGAGTTTCTATCTTAGAATCATTCCTATATTGATTTTTGTCCATTTGACCTCCACTCATAAAACCAACATCCACCAAACATTCTGATGGGTATTGGGATTATCCTCTCGCAATTTGACAGTGACTCTTAGTGATAACATTATTGATAACTTCATGTGATAACATTGGCTCCACAGGGGATGGCATGCTCCCTGTGAACTGCCAAGAACGCACAGTTTCAGTGCCTTATATTTGGGTTATGGAGTCTTCTTGTTCAAAATAGAAAATACAAAGGGGGTGGTAATTACAATGGTGGGAAACCAATCACGGCTTAAAAAAAAACTTTTTTCAAAAGTTCCCATTGAGAGGGCCACCCAAATCTTTAGAATCCTGCAAGTTTTCCAATTTAAAGTGTCATTTCAAAATACCTCAGAAATCGTGAAGGGGCCAATCCATAAGGCTTCAAATTTACTGTGTTTTCCTTTGTCTTGTCTAGGGGCATCCCACTTGAGCACTATATCTCCCAACTTAAAATATTCCTTGCTTTCCCTCTTATCAAACGCTCATTTTATATTATGTTGATGATACTGTGCTTTATCAAGCAACTGCTCCCTGGTCCATTGTACTTCTACCAGCTGCAGTACCCTTCTGACCATATCATCAGGTTATCCTTGGTAGTCTTGGAGGAATTTTTCCACGGGTAAGGAAAGTTGAGTAGGAAAAATGGCCTCAACCCCATACACAAGCTGAAAGGGGGAAATGCCAAGTGACCTTTTTGTCGTAATTCATTCATCCCATAAGGAGAATTTCAACTTTGAATCCTAGGCTTTCTTATTCTCCTCTAACAATTTTTTGATGATATTTATGAGGCTCTTGTTAGAGGACTCTGCTAAGACATTTCCTTGAGGGTAGTAGGGGGTGGAATGGATTAATGTAATCCCATACTGCTCACAAAAATTAATAAATGGCTCAGATTTGAAAGAGGTAGCATTGTCTGTAATGATTTTTCTTGGACAACCAAATTTGGACATGAGATCTTCAAGGAAGCTTATGATTCCCTTGTGGGAGGAACTCCTTGTAGGGATGGCTTCTATCCATTTGGTAAAATAATCAGCGGCAGTCAAAATCCAACTGTGTTGCCCACTTGAGGTTGGGTGGATATCCCCAATGAAGTCAAGACCCCACTGCTGAAAAGGTCTAGAAACCATTACTGGTTTCAAAGGAAAATATTTTATTTTCTTCTTTCCAACAAACTTTTGACACACACAAGCTCTAACCTTTGCACAAACCTCGAAAAAAAGGTTGGGCCAGAAATACCCAGCTCTGAGGATCTTGTAAGTCGTGGTCCACCAAGAATGATGTCCCCCACATGAGCTTCCATGAAAGTCAATCATAGTTCTTTGGGCTTCATGTGGGTATAGACATCTTAACAGAACTCCCAAAGGGTCTTTCCATACAAAACCTGATCGATGAGACAATATTTGATTGCTTTGAGTTTCAAAGATCTCACCTTTTTTTTGTCCAAACCATGAGGAGGCCTCAACTTTTGCAGGAAATATATGATGTGTGTATACCATGTGCATTATGCTAGGTTGAGGCTAACATGAGGATCTTTATCAACAATCTCAGTTTTCTAATTTTCTAAATTCATGTTCACGAAATTCACCCCTAAAGCCTTGCATTTTGATTCAACCAACAACCTAGCTAAACCTTGACCTTTTACCAATTTAGTGGGCCTTATTTCTAGGTCAAAATACAATATTTTGGCAATCCATTTGCTTCTCCTCCCATCTATATCAGGCTGGATCAAGATCTCCTTCACTGAAGTTGAGGGGACATATGCTATAATATTTGAATGGAGAACATAGATCCTCAAATTCTTGAGGGATTTGACCAAAGAATATGCATGTTTATCCATGATATTATATCTCATCTCGACATCCCTCAATTCTTTGATGAAAAAGAAAATAGGCTACTCCAATCCTTTTGTATTTTTCTGTAGCAAAACAACAACCAATGTATCAGATGAGGCAAAAGAAAAAATCATAAATTCTTTAGAAAAGTCGGGGTTGATGAGAATGGGTGCTTCAGTTAAATCCCTCTTGATTTGGTTGAAAGATTTTCTAGACTCAACAATCTATTTCACTTTGTTCTCCTTTCTAAGCATGGTTGTAATATGTTTAACCAACTCAACAAAATTTGAAATGAACCTCCTCAGAAAGTTAATTTTTCCCAAGAAGGATTGAATATCCTTCTTAGATATGGGAAGAGATAAGGCCTGGTTGCCCTCTACTCTGCTTGGATAAATTCTCACCCCTTCAACTGACACAATATGCCCTAAAAAAAATTCCTCTTTCATAGAAAATAAGGATTTGTTAGGATTGAGGGAGAGACCAAACCTCCTGCACTTCAGGAAAATTTTCTTCAAATGATGATAGTGATCTTTATCAGACTTCTAGAATACTATAATGTCATCCAGATAGATGACTAAAAACTTGTCTTTTCCCCCAATGAAGGCAATTTCCATGGCTCATTGGAAGGCTGCTCCTGCATTCATCAATCCAAAGGGAATTTTAGCATACATGAATGTGCCCCAAGGAGTAGTGAAAGTTGTTTTTACTCTATCTTCAAGAAGGATAGAGATTTGATTGTATCTAGAGAAGCCATCAATCATGGAAATTATGGATGACCCAGTCACTCTCTGCAAAATGTGTTGCATCTTCGACAAGGGGTAGTTATCCTTTTGGGAGCTCCTGTTTAAATTTATAAAATCAACACATAACATGATTTCTCCATTCTTCTCCCTCACAGGCACCAAATTAGCCACCCATTCTGAAAATATCAAGGGGATAATGATCTAGGCATCCAATAGCTTCTTCACTTCCTTTTCCATAATAGGCAGTAGCATGGGGTTTATCTGCCTGAGTTTATGCCTAAAAGGTTTGACATGTTCTTTCAAAGGGATCTTATGCTCAATGATGTTGGTGTCATATGTCCTTAAATATTCATATTTCGAAGAAACAACATCAGCAAACTCCCTCAAAATCTTGACATACTAGACTCTTTTCTCCTTTGACAGACTGCTAGACAACTTGACATACTTGGGGTCCTTCTTTGTTCCCAGATTGTATTCAGTTACATCAACTTCTTCAGTTGAATATTTAACCTTCACAACAACATCGTTTATGTCAAACAATATTTCCAAAGGGACAAGTCCCCTTGGAATATGGTTACTCGGAAACTAAACAATATGATGGTCTGCAATTTTATTCATGAAAGCATGAGAATGAGGGATTTCTTCAGTATCTTGATCCTGATCTATATGAAAATCAGAGAATTCATCCACAATATCAAGAAACTTTTTAATCTCAAGATCATCCTCAAAGAACTTCCAATGCTTGACGTTGTCAAGAATAGAGGGTCGGTACTTTACTTCAACCTCATAGTTGAGCTTTGGGGGGAAAGGGACCTTGAAACTACTTTCTAAGACAACCAATGAATCTTCCATAGAGTTATCCTCCCTTTGAACAAATGAGATGTTAAAATTTGAGAATAAAATGTCGACCAGATCCCAGACTTCGTTTTTGTAGACTCTTAACCTGGGGTGCTTAGCCTGATACCAATTTTTGACTTGATGAACAATCATCTCAGCATCTCCAAATACTATTAGCTCTTTAATCTCCATGTCCTTTTTAGCCCTCAAACCCAAAACAAGAGCTTCATATTCTGCCGCATTGTTTGTTGTTTCAAATTCAAGCTTATAAGACAGAGATATGGTCTCTTAGGTAGGGGAAATGAAAACTACCCCAACTCCAACACTTTCTCTGGAAGAGGCTCCATCAAAAAAAAAAATCCAAATAGAGACGTTTGGAAGAGGCTCTTCATGAGCCGTAATGAGATGATTTCTGATTTCAATGGGTGCTTGAGGACCATCAACGAGTTGCAGCATACTGGTTACCAGATTAGTATCTACTGCAAAAATGGGGTGAGTGGTCAGATTTTCTTCATCACTGATGATGTAAGCAAGTTGTGCTTCCCTGTAAAGACTTATTTTCTCACCTCCAAACACAAGAATAATGGCATATGAAAGATCCATCTGTAACGTTCCCCATAGTATTTATATCCAAGATCTAGAAAGAATCACCCCAAACTTAGGGGGAACATCAGCCACCATGATATCCATGACCATGCTCTTCATTGGAAACTAAAACAAGGAAACAACCCAAGTCTTTAATAACTCTAAGTCACTTCACCTTCTTGGAATCAAATGAGTATAGGTCATGATAAGTCTTTGTGACCTCCAACTTAAGTTCCTCCATGAAAATATTAGGCATAAGATTGTGAGAGGCCCCTTAATCCATCAAGAAGTTGTGCAACACCTTATCGTGGATGTTCAATGAAGTATAGAAATGAGGGGAGGAGTCATCTCTATCTTCCACCAAAGTTCCCAGTATGACAGTAGGATTTTCATCTTGGAGATTGATTGAATCCATGGGATAATATGAAGGCTCAGACTGTAGAATTTTGGAGAGGTACCTTTTGAAATCCTCATGCTTAACTATCTCCAAGAAAGGTACATGAATTTTAATCTTTTGAATTTCATTCTCGAAGCTAAAAGAAGGGGGACGATTCAGAATCCCCTTTACTTCTAGGATAGGCTTCTTGATTACTAGTTAGGGGTTTTGTGTCTGCCTTTATTTGATGCTAGCTGCCACCTTCTTAACAAGATTCTTTATTCTAGTCGGTTTCTCAAGATTTTCAGGTTTTCCCTCTTTCTTCTTGAACCCAAGGTTATATCTATTTGGGTTGTCACTGGTCTTTTCTCCTCTACTCATCTAATTTAGTTGGCTATCCATAAGGGACTCTTCATATGCAGACTGAGTTAAATGAGGGGATGAAGAGGTGTTTCCAATGCAATGGATTTTAGGATCAACTTCTTCTTCCTCTCCTTATGCATCAATAACCAAGTTGTTTTGGAGAGGGGCTTGGATTTTATGATCATATATATCCCTATTTCTTTGATCTCTCTGGATGATCTGATGAGAATTATTCGGTCTTCTAAAATTTCCCCTGTTATTAGTACTTTGGGCGTTCTTATATCCATGTTTCCCTTCAAAATTAAATCTCTCCATTTCTGCAAAAAGTGATTTTACCAACTTTGTTAACTCATCCACTTGAGGCTAGGAATAAAAGGGACCAGAGGTTGAAGCTTCATACCTTCCTTTTATTCTATCTCTATCATCCTTACTCCTAAGTTTATCAATCACCAATATATTGGATTCTACTTCAAGGGTTGTGTCTTGCATATGAGCCAAGGAGGTAGCTCTTCTTTCTCTTCACAGGAGGAACAAATCAAGTTCAAAGGCACTAGCATAAGTGATCTTGGTAGAGGTTTCAGTAGGCATACTCTCAGTGGGGATCTTATTACACATATTATTAAGTCTCTTGGAGAAGTCTGAGACAAATTCCCCTTCTTCTATCTTATGAGATCTGAACTCTGTGATGTGGTAAATAAAGTCTTTTTTATCCCCCCAATGTCTTAAGAATGCATCATCTTGAGCTTAAATCCCACCAATAGATCAAGGATTCGTACCCCTAAACCATTTTATAGCCTCTCCATCCAAGCTCTCTACAAAAACCCTCAGCTAGATATCTTCATTTTCAATATTTAGATTATCTGCATAACTAATAAAGGATGAAAGGTGCTCTTCAACAGTTATGTCTTCCTCTCCTGTAAACTTGGGCATGTACTTGAGGTAATCTATAGCTGGGAGGGGATTCATAGGTTGAGGAAAAACAAGAGGGTAATACCTAGCAGCCACTATGGAATCCATTCTGTTTCTGGCAGGATTAGCACCTGCCATTAGGATTTGGACTGTAGGAGAACCAGGGGGAGATGGAGTTCAGACAGGAGAGGTCGGAACTGTGTTTCTAGGGGAGAAGGGAAATAGTTGAGTATTGGAGGAGAAAAATGTGGGGTTCAAGGGAAAATAAGTGTCCCCCTCTTTAGATGCAACGACTATGACAGGAGGAGGAGTAGGAAAACCTAAATTGGGACAACCTTCATAGCTTTTGGGTCTGAACCACTTTACAATCTCAGGAGAGACAAGGGTGTCAAAAATTTCTTCTAAATGAGTTTTATAAGGAGAGAATTCGATAGCAAAACTCCCAAAATTTAAACTTTTGGAAACTCCAGCAGATGGTATAATAAGAGAACTATATGCAACTACTCAAGTTTTTAAATAAGAATGATGTAAATTACCAAAATTCCCTCATACAACAATTGAAATATCTTCTCGAGGGGTCTTTCCTTTTCTAATAATATTTTATGGGTCCGCTTCACGTGTACCCAGAGGAATCTATGGAGTAGACCTCATGTGTCTTCTTTTGGGGGCTACAACTGAAACAATCGAGTCTCAAAGTGCAAGTTGCAATCTTCAATTATTGATTTTTGATGCACCTTTAGAATATGAATTTCTCTGTTGTTCTATCTTAGGTAAATGTCTTCAATTCATTCCCTTGAAACAACGCCATGAATGTTAGCACTGAGAGTCACCCTCATATTGCGAGATGATAAGGCCAGTACCCATCAAAATGTTTGGTGGATGTTGGTTTTATGAGTGGAATTCAAATGTACAAAATTCAATACAGGAATGATTCTAACACAGAAATTGGGCAGGAAATGCACAGGGAAGTGACAACCTCATTAAATTCAGTCGTTGAATTGAGTTTAAGGGCGAGAAGAAGGAATAATTAGTGAGAAAGTGGACAAGTCTTCCATGGGCATCAGGCTTTCAAGCAACTTGGTGAAGAAAAGCTCAGGCTCAAGAGAAATCTTAAAATCAAGCATCAAACACTGAAATATGTCACAAGAATAGAGTCACAGACAACAGGATAATGATCAAACCTACATCACAATGCAACTATGACAACTTGATTGGATCCTCCATGCCCGATCCTTTCAATGTAAGAGGGAATAAGACAACAAAGAAGCTGACTAAACCAGTCACATTAATAATGTAATCAAACCTACATTACAATAAAACTATGACCCTCAACTGGATCTTCCATGCCCGATTGTTTTAGCACAATTTTTACAGAGAAATGAAAGAAGTTGACTTCAATTAATGCGAAAGTCTCAAATTTGATACATAACTAGAGAACAACTCTAGCATCAAAACATGACAAAATAGGGAGCTATGCTCAACCAGTTGATGACCTTAACAAATTCTCACATTGATCTATTTGTACTCAGACCCATTTACAATTGTTGTAAGTGTGAGTTGATCCAACAGTCTTGTCTAAATATTTCCACCTATGTACATTCTCTGTTGGACTGCGCGTGAATCTTCCTCAGGATGACAGTTTTGATCTTTCTGTTGAGGCTTCCATGCCTTTTATTTATGGAGTGATCTGATTTTTCAACTACTGACCTATGTCCATTAATTGACATCTCCTCAGGATCGAGAACATGCCATATACCTAGAGGGTCACCGCCTGCTATGATTAAATACAATGTTGAATGATCATATGAATCCAGGTCCATTGGTCTGATCGAGATATATGAATGGGACAGTACTTCTATTTTAGTGCTACCATTGAATTTTTATCCATCCACCAACTCTAGGATGCATTAGACCTTGGGTGTAAATGACGTCAAATTTGTCATTTAAGACCCTTGGATGTAGAGCAGCGAATAAGTGCCTTGTGTCTTTGACCTTAATTCAGTGTGACCTCGGGTCGTGACCTGACGCTTCATTTCAAATGGTGTTTTGTGAATTCATGCTTCAGAGGTATTCACAACAATTGCCTATAGGTCTCCTGATACCCGAATCATTGAAACCACCCTACTGAGATCGATGATCGGACCTACTTTGCGGTCGATGACTGCGATTGCTTCTTAGGAACCTTGAGTCGGCCAACTCTATGCAACTGGCATTGACTTATGTTCCTAGGTTCGCCTCCCACATGACCTGGGTACATGACTCAGGGCCCAACTCTTGAGTTCTTTGCAACTTCACACTTCACAAATTTGGCGCTCTGCCTATTGCAAATTCTATGAATCGTGAATTTGTGAATTCATTTATATAC
>SNQJ01S0118944.1:0-11814 GCA_010110895.2 Picea sitchensis
ATTCAAGGGATAATCAGAGGACACTGCCTTGGCATGGTGACCAGAGATGACAGTGTTACCCACAAGTACTTTCGTAGAGATGAGAAGGATGGCTCGTGATGAGACCCCCTTTCCCCTATCCATGAAACCAAAGGTCACTACCCTGGCGTGGTAACCAGATGGTGGCAATGTCATACTGTTAGGTACCCATGAACCTAATAGGCCAGCTCGTGATGAGACCCCCTATCCTCTTGAATAGGTCTTGTTTGTATTTTCGGGGTCCCTCTTATTTCTTACTGAGAGGCCTTTTATTGCATTCTCGGGGATCCCTGGGCAAAGCATATCGAGGTTTTATTTCTAGGATTTTATCTTTTACCAACTGCTTTTACCTTCTAGGCCTTTAGCCCCTTCTTCCCACGAGATAAGGTGCAATCCTACAAACAGGTCAACCCAATGCCCAGACAAGGGGAATGGGACAAGTGAGCGGGAGATAAGATGAAATAGTGGTGCTATGATGGGAGCGGACGATGGATTTTCATAAATTCCCCAGTGGAAAATCAAAACCTATGGGCATAGGCTTGCTAGGATACCTTGTCAATCCCCCAGAGGATGGTCAAGTGGGATAATGTAAGATCCAAGCAGTTGTTAGAGACAAAAGGAATTAGATGCATATATTTAAAGGTTTCAATGATCAAAAGTGACACATACCATGATACCTAGACCAATTACCTCCTGGAGGAAGAACCTCGTCTGATACAAGACCAAGCCGATGGTGATGGATGCTGCTCCTGCTGACAATATAAAGATGATGGAAGAAGAAAAGGATGGGCTCTCTAGAGCCATGCTTAGGTCAATCCTGCTCTCGGTATTCCATGTCTAGGACCTATGGGCCTCGAGACATGATCTCCTGGTTATCCCTAAAAATCAGGGATAACAGACCTCATTCCTAAAAATTGAAGAGTTTGGGGCCATCCAAATCCCCCAAACGAAAATGAATGGGAAAGACTTGTTTTCCTGATGGTTCCTCAACAATAACCAATCTTTCAAGGCGCATTCAAAGGAAAATCCCTGCCAGAGACCAAGTGAAATGAGTAGTTTGTAATAATCTTCCCAAACTGATAAAGAGAAAGGACAATGCATAAAAAGATGGTCGAAAGTCTTAGCCTATTCTTTACAGAGCGAACACCAACCGAGACCATTGAATTGTCGCTTCAAAATATTGTTCCACGTTGGAAGTTTATTCTCCAATATAGACCACACTAGAAGTTTCCCTTTAGCAGGACAACGTTGCTTCCAAAGTTTCCTCCACCACCAAGAAGCTTCTCGCTGAAAAATTTCAACACTAAGATGAACGTAACCCACTTTTGGAGTGTAAGCCCCACCTGAGTCCCCATCCCAAAGACTTTCATCCTCCCGATCCGTCAAACAAATATTTTCTCTTTGAAGTGCCCAAATGTAACCTGTCCCAAAGTAAAAGGTCTTCCGCAACAAGACCCAACATTCTCCCATTTTTCTAGCCTTGATTCAAGATATTTGTAGAGGTTGGGTCCTCGACTTGTGCCAAATAGAAGTAACCCCCTTGCTCCAAACAAGAACGTAAGTCTGTATTGAGTAAGCGTTCTCGATGGCATCCCACCCATGGGTCTAATCCAAGCCTAACCAAGTGTCCATATCCAATTCTCTAGGATAAACCATTCCCCACCACCTCAAATCCTTTAAAATTGCTGTCCAAATAACAAAAATTCTGGACATTTGAAGAAAGGGATTCCTAATCCACTCAAGTATTGAAAGAGGAGCCACATATTTATGATAAACAACTTTAGTCCAGATATTTTGGGAATTTATCAATTTCCATGAGCATTTTGTTGCAAGTGCTTTGGAGAACAAAAATATATTTTTAAGTCCCCTGTCCCCGAGGGCCTTTGGCTTTGCAATTTTCTCCCAACAAACCCAAGGCACCACCTGCTTATCCTTATTTCCCCTCCAAATGTAAGAGAAAGACAATTTCCTTTCTTTTTCCAGAATACCCTTTGGAATCCTGTTATAACCATAAATTGCACCAAACATGCATACCTAGCATCAGGCCATCTTACTTTCTATCTTTTCCAAGCCATCACTGAACAACTCTTCTAAAAAACCATTGTTTTGAAGGTGTATGTGCCCTACACCACTACTTCCCTCATACACATGCTTTGTGAACCACTACAACCCACATACACTCACAAAAAGTGCAAAAAATGAAAATTGCAAAGGAATACGGGTTTTCGGGCCGTTACCTAACCAGTTGACCGCCCATAGCCATTCACCCCAACCATTACTATATATTTTGGCCTATAAAATAAGGTGTTGGGGTTCCATTCCAAGGAGAAGCATGAGAGCATAGAAACTCTACCCATTTCAGTATTCCCCCTTTCCCCCAATATTTTGCAACCACATTGTGAGTTTGAGCCAGAGCCCCTTCTTCCTCTGCAAATCCTTGCAATTTCCCTAGGGAGAATTGAAGAGGAGAAGAAGATGTGGAAGCAATTGGTGCATGGTGAAGAGAAGCCCAGGACCGAGTTCGAGGAGCAGTTGTCAGTCTCATGTTGTAAACAAATTTTGTGAGATTAATATAAAGAAATACTTTTTTCCTCTCGTCAAATGATGTCTTAAATCTTTATGATTTGTTTACATTTTTTGTTATGATGTCTAACCCACTAATCCTTATATAGAATGCATGCTTGTAGTTTCTTGTTTGTTTTTTGGTGAATGCAGGTTGGCCTTGGGAGGATATCTGCATTCGAGAAGCAACTAAGCACAAAGGGATCGACACCGGACGCGGAGTTTAAGGTATGCCTACCAGATCCCTATACTTTGTCTTTTATGTATGATTGTGGGGTAATGACAGGATAGTTGTTAAAAAGTAGGAGAATTTAGATGGTTAGCTCTGCTTGCACTTTAGAACCCTGGTGTAGTCTGTAGATGGGTTTTCCCCACTACATCAGAATTGGAAACCATATTGGGGAGACCTCTAGGGTTTTTAGGGAATATTCTTTTGGGGGCTTTGAATCAGTTTATTTAATATTTTATGAGTTTCTGTAAGCTTCTGTGTCTTTAAGGGATTCTGGTCTTCCATACCAGTACTCCCTACCTTTGCTTGACTGTTGGTTTTCATTTTTTTGAGAAGTTACAGAGGTGTACGCAGCCTGTAGTGGGCCTGCACACGTGCATACATGCCCTACCTTTGGACATCTTGCGTACATACGCAGGTTGCTGAAGTGTCATAAGCGTCCCTGTTTTGAGATTTTTTTTTTTTTTAAATAAGAGGCAGTCATCCTCTTCCCTATTAGAAGTCACACTTCTCAGGGGTTTTCTTGATCTATCCCTGGTCTTTGTTACAATAGTCTGTAGCCTAGGTATGACCTCAACATAGCTTTCTTTTTATCAAAGATTTCTCGTGTTTTATTTATTAGGGTGTTTAGGAAAGTGTGTGAGTCCATTTTGATCTGACTGTTTCGTATTTTCAGTGACTCCATGCGAACTGCGATTGGGCTTGAAGTCATTTCTTGGTCTTGACTTGTCATCATTTTTCCGTTTTTTTCTTTAGAAGAAGAGAAAATAATTCATTTTCAAATTTCTTGTTTTGAAGCATAAAACAATAAAAAAAAAAATCATTTCTTTGTTTAGTAAAAGTAGTTTAGGTTAGTTGCTTTATTTACCAAGGAAAAAGAAAGTTTTCTTAAGTTCTTTATTTGAATCCTTAGGACATTAAGTAGCTCGTAGTCGAGTGAAATCTTGTTTTAAGTTTTTCTTTTCAAATATCTGAGAAAAGTAGTTACGAAAATGTTTGGTTAAAGAGTTTAAATTAGTAAATCTTTATTGGTGAAGAAGGAGCAATTTGTTTTCAGTTTTATCTTATTCCCTTCTCTTTTGTCTCTTAAAGAACATCACTAGTTTCACTTTTGTTCCCTTTGACTTAAGACAAACACTAAAATTAACGCTTAATTAAAAGTTATTAGACTTTGTGGTTGTAGGGTCCATCAATTTAGTCTAGGCTAGAGCCTTGATTTAGGATTGGAGAGGAAAATCTTCAAGGCTACAAAAACAAACATAAGAGTCTGTGCTAGGGAGTGATTGAAAGTCCAGTAACCGTGAAATTTATCCAGGACCCCCCTCTAAAACAAGGGGCTAAACATGAGGTCACTTGTGTAAAGGTAGCAGAGATAACCCCTCCAAAGCCGGACCAAGCGTAGTGGGGAACACATATAGAGGGCTTATCTTGGGATTCCGTTGATCGCATTTGCCACAGAGCATCGTGGGTCTCGAATCTGTTCGAGGTCCTCAGTTGTTTTCCAGAACACTTTCTTTCGATACCCTTGATAGGTTTTGGGCTTGATACCCTGCTCTTTGCGGTCCACCCAACTGTTGACTGTACCCTCCTGGTGACTGTTCGCGCGTTGGCAACATAGTTGCCCTTATATTAGTGACTTACACAGGTGAATGCGGGGGTATACCTCGGTACCTAGGGCATACTTTGTGCCATTCTTTGCAGAGTATACCCGAAGGGTGCTTCCGTATTCGAGCTGCACTTGCACCGGTAAGTTTCTCTAGTGTTGGCTGGTGTAATTGTTCTTCCAACTAGCTAGTGATCTCCTTGTCTTATCTCACAGGAGATTTTTCTAGTGTGTAATGGTCTTTAACGTTAATAGAAAGCCCTAGTGCATCATTGATATTCTCACACCATGGAGGATTAGGATCTCCGTCAATCGCGAAGTCTTCTTGGCCTATTGCCGGTTAATCTGGAGCCACCCTCGCCACCGCTAAGGCGAAGACTAGACCAACAAGGGTCTTTTGAGGTGATTGGGCCACAGGAAACTAAGATCGACCCATCTCCAAGAGGAAAAAATTTGATTCTGGAGGAACCAACCATTTCCGACCATGGAGTAGAAGCTCTTGGTCCGTATAACCCTTCGATCACTGATCTATTGGTGCCCATTGTCGTACAGGTTAAACCTTACGAGCGTCAGGTAGTGTCAGAAGTAGAGATGGAGACAAATGTTGCTACTTCTTCAGGGAATCCTCATATTCCCTCCACAACCATCAGTACAGGGGGTTTTCTACCTCCTAACCAACTGCCATCAATCTAGACCACCATGGTCTCGATCACCTGTACCTCGGGAAATGGTCTAATTCTGTCTATGGTGGCGATCACTGTTCCTTTCACCTTGAGTGTGACAAGCCCTCCGTTCTCATATGGGATGCCTGGCTTCAATATGAACTTTGTCCTTTCATACTCCACTCTACAGACTTTAGGTCTAGGGGCAGGGAGCTCAAATGCTCCTCTGCAAGGATCCATGGGGGGCACTTCAACTCCCTATAATGCGTTCCCTTACGGAGGGGGTCATATACCTCCTTCGTCCCCTTCGCTTGGTGGTGCTCACCAGCACTCCGTCGGGTTGGTCATAAAATATAGTTCGTTTGGAGCAGGTAGTCAAGCACTTCCTTATTATAGCATGCAAGTAGGTTCGACACCGTTCTCTTTGTTTGGTGCGTTTGGTAACAATGCACTCTTGTCAGCTGCCGTCTCGGCCAGGAGAAACCTCGGTTATGGACAACAAAATCCTATGCAGGGTACTATTCCTGCACATGGGGCAAACTCATGAATTCCTTCCTCACAAGGACTTTGGAATCTGTGGTAGGGATCAGTTCCCTCGTCAGGGATGCCGACCAAGGGCAACCCCTTCCATAGCCAATGGAACCTTGGGCAAGGCTCAGGACCTATGCCCGTCGGATAGGCAGGGGGGAATCCTTCCCAAAACCCTTGGAATATGATGCAAGCCCAACCTTTTACATCCTATTATGGGAGTCATCCGATGACGTCTCAACAAGTGCATAATCTGTATGCTGGTCAGGACCATGGTTATTAGCAGAACCCTGACCAACAACCTAAATTTTCCTGGCAACCTGGTGCCAACCAAACTCTAGGATCCTTTTTCCCTAGTTATAATCAACAACCCTAATTACCATTTCTGGCAACTCTTCACTTGGCAGACTTGACAAGGTTATTAAACGACCCCATCTCTCACGATCCACGTTGGCCTCCCATCACAACCAAGTTGCCTTCAAACATTCCAAAGTTTGAAGCTAAGCCTAATGAGGATCCAGGTGATCATGTGACTACCTTCCATTTATGGTGCTCGTCTAACTCTTTGAGAGACGACTCCATTCAGTTGTGTTTGTTTCAATGCACTATCATAGGGAGTGCTGTGAAATGGTACATTGAGCTCGACCGCTCGAGATAATCTTCCTTCGGAGAATTGGAAATGGATTTCTTAAACCATTTTCATTTACCTGTGAGATACGATGCCGACACCGAATTGCTGGCCAACTTTGAGTAGACAAAAGTGGACCATATCTCAGATCACATCCGAGAATGGAGACACTTGAAGAGTTTGATAAAAGTACCAATCCCACCAACATTAATGCTTGAGTGGTTCCTTCAGTCTTTGGTACCCCAGTTATCTAAAGACGTCGCAACCTCAGGGGTCTTTTAAGAAGAATAAGCGATAATGAGAGCTCAACAACTAGAGCTGATTTACTCTCAGTCTGGTTTACTTTACGAAGTTTTGCTAGATGCACTACGGTCAATACTTGACAAGACCAGACAGAGATCTGGACCACATTCTGATGGTATTGTTGGTTTAGTGCAAATAAATCCCATTGATCAGATGTCGAATCAATTGCAACAATTGTCAATACAACAGACAATGGCCAACCAGACCACTGGTTCGGCTACTCCCCCTACTCAAACGTCGGATGTACACAGTGTGAAATGGACAAACCTGAAGGCCACCCAGCAGCCTAACGGAAAGAAGAAACAATGAAAGAAGGGTAAGGGGGATAAGAAACCTACCAATAATGCTGGCGGGGGAAACACAGAAAAGAAAAAGTCGAAGTATTCATGTAATATTTGCATGGAAGACCATCCGACTCACCAGTGCCCTCGGCTTGTGGAGGCCCAAAAGTTATTGGCATAGCAGCAGCCTGCTGTGTTAACGAACCCATTTCCACATGGGCAAAATTTAACTCAAGCCTCTTCGAGCGCGGAAGGGGGAAGTCAGGGACCCCCTCCATATTTGAGTAATCCTTTGTCCGCGAATGTGCACATGATGGAAGGTAGCATTGACATAGGAACTAGGACACACGACTATCAAATGCCAAACACCTCTGAGAAGGGTAAAGAAGCCGAAAATCCATCTCTTCCTCTCTAGATTGATAAGATGTTGGGAGAAACAATGACACGCATCCCAAAAGGTGCGTTCAAGAAAACTTCCCACAACCTAAACACAAGGGTTGCCTAGAACTACTCTATGGTGGAGGATTTGTCTCAAACCCCTTATGCAATGTCTACTTTGGAAGTCCTCCAGAGCTTCCCTTCAAGAGAAAGGCTCTATTAGTTGCCTTAGGATCTACTTAGACTTGTAATCCAGGAGTGATCATGCTTGATACGACCGACTTAAAACCTCGTCTCCCTTACCACATGGCATTGTAGATAGTAGTGGCTTACATCATGAAAACTTTTACTTGGAACATTTTCCGCACGGTGGTTGATGAGGGTGCCTCGACATGCGTGATGTCTTTGGCGTGTTGGAAGGCCATTGGACAACCTGTTTTGTCTCCATCACCTAATCTTCTTACTGCTTTCGATGGTTGTTCATTCCAACCGCACGGAATCATCCCCTCTTTCCCCTTGCAGTTAGAGGGGAAGACCATGTGCATTGAAGTTGAAGTGGTCGATGCGTCTCTCGACTATAATATCTTGTTAGGAAGGAGTTGGACCTATGCTATGCAAGCTGTAACATCCCCAGCCTCACACCGACCGGGCATGCCACTCCTCAGACACTTTACTTAGCTCTGAAACCATCTTTGTAACATTCCCAGCCTTCAAAGGGCCAGGCTACATGAGGGAACACTTTCGTTCTTTCACTGCGGAACATACTGTAACATACCCAGTATTCAAATGAGCTATACTACATAAATTTTCTCTTCAAACTGCATGCAATTATAACATATACATACAACACTCTTGTGGAAGCTTTACATATAACGTAAACAAAAAATTACGTTATGTAAATATACGATTTCATACTGAAATAACAGTAAACACAGATATGCAGCATATACAGGGAAATACCCATAAATTTATCACACGATTGGTACTTATCTTGGAAAGATTGTCACCAAATGTGTACAGACTGTCCACGAACCTCCCAGCCTTAGACTACACTGTTCATCACTCTCAACAATGAGTCACCCTCGAGCTGGAACTAAACTCCACCCGGGTAAAGGGATTCCTAACCAGGCTAAAGGCTCATAGACAACAGGAAAGAATCTATCTCAGGTGCTCACTCAACTAACAACCTACAACCTCTCATTCCCCACATGCCTGTCCCACCCAAGGAAGTGTGCCCCTTCTCTTCTCAACAGTCCTTCGGCTACCCCACTTCCCTTCCAAGGCTTCAGCAACAGGCCAAACAGGAAGTCTCAGAGCACTGTAGCTGCAATTTAGCACCTTCAGGAAATCCATTCCCAACAATTCTCTCGCTCGGAGAATTGCTCACAGGCCTGACAACCCGCCTCTTCAATTTCCCATGGGCATGACAACTTGCTTCTTCAATCCCGCTCCCAAGCTAACCAGGTACACCAATCGGAAATGGTTATGGAAACAGGCTCAGATACAGTGAAATGAATGTCTGAAGGATAACTGACTACATGAGTGAAATGGTCATGGAATCATTGACTCGATGACTGAATGATGGAAGGAACCATGGGAGAGATGATCGTCCGAATCCTTGTGAGGGTGGTCATAAGGATCATCATAAGAATCATGGTCTAGCCCTCCCAATGAGATAAGTCCCCACGATATGTATGCAAGTCCCCAACTTGACACTTGTCATGTTGGAAGCTACTTTGGTCCACTTGTCCCCAACTTTAGAACTTAGGATAAAATAATTATCCATACTTTATGTTTTAAGAAATATTAATATAATATTCCATTTTGGCTTAAGCTCTATATCTTAGCCCTTTCCCTTAACGTTTGGCCCTCCCTTTCCCTAACTGGTGGAGTTCAGTCCCCCATCTCTTTTATCGTGGTCAGTCTGCGCACAACGATGTATTTTATATTAATCATGAGACATATATAAAATAGGCGCACTGGCGTTTAAAATATAGGCGCTCTGGCCTAATTCCAAAACATAATCATCCCAACTTATAATAACTGGCTCACCAGCCTATAAAACATATCATATACGCAAGGCTCGCTTTCCTCCATACTGCCCGCACTTTAGTTACTGCGCACGGTATCTGGGAATGTGCACACTACATCATTTTACTGCGTAGTGCATGCGCGCACTATGCCAAGAAAGGTGCATTACAAAATGATGTCAAAACAGCTCACCAGATTAAGTATACTTACATTACATTTACAATTGGGTTCGGCCGAGGGATATTACAATCCCCTCCCTTTATTTATGCACTGTCCTCAGAGAATTATATACCCATATACAACAAAATTTTCAAAAATCCTCAAAAAGATGCGGGTATTCTATCCGCATTACATCCTCATGCTCCCAAGTAGCATCCTCAGGACCGTACCAGGTCCATTGGACCTTTACAAGCCCCATGGATCGATTCCTGAGCTTCTTGATTTTCCGATCCAAAATGCGCATGGATGCACTTGAAAAGCGCCTTCTTGCTCCACCTGAATCACATTCCAATCAATAACATGATTAGAATCATGTATATATTTCTTTAGCAATGATACATGGAATACATTATGAACAGACATAGATGCAAGCAATGCAATCATATAAGCAATTGGAACAATCCTCTCTAGGATTTCAAATGGCCCACAAAATTTGGCTGCTATCTTGGCACAACTTCCCAGCTTCAGGGAACTCCTGTTAGATTTCACCTTCAAGAAAACATGATCACCCACTTTGAACTCTCTGTGGGTTCTGTTCTTATCGACATAAATTTTTTGCCTGTCTTGGGAAGCTTTTAAATTCTGCTTAATTTTTATCATTTGGTCCTCCATCTCCTTGAGCAACTCTGGCCCAACTATTGTCCTATCAGCTGGAGTATCCTGGCTTACTGGAGTATTGCACTTCCTTCTGTAAAGTGCTTCAAATGGGCTCATCTTCAACGATGCCTGATACCCATTGTTGTAAGTGAATTCTACCAAGTACAGGTAGTCTTCCCATTTCGATGGTTTGTCCATCACATACATTCTCAGTATGTTTTCTATCACTATGTTCACCCTTTCTGTCTGTCCATTAGACTCAGGATGATAAGTTGTACTAAAGTTCAAATTCGTTCCGAATCCTTTGAACAATCCTTTCCAGAAATTCAAGGTGAATTTTGGGTCTCTGTTGGACACAATTGTTTTAGGAATTCCGTGCAATCGTGCCACTTCCTTCATGAAAATATCAACAACGTTTTCTGCCTTGTGAGTAGTTTTCAGTGGAATAAAATGGGCAACTTTTGTAAGCTTGTCCACCACCACCTTGATTGAATCATGCATCTTGCCTGTTCTAGGAAATCCCATATTAAAATCCATTGTCACCACTTCCCACTTCCATTCAGGAATGGGAAAAGGTTGTAGCAACCCTGCTGGGTGCCTATGCTCAGCTTTAACTTTCTGGCATTCCATACATCTAGTGATGTATTCAACTATCCCTCTCTTCATACCTTGTCAAAAGTAATGGATCTTTATTGCTGCCATGGTTTTCTGATATCCAGGGTGCCTTGCATAAGGCACATTATGTATTTCATGCAAAATCATACGTTTCAAGTCCTAGACATTTGGAAATTTTTTTTTGTTCTTGTGCAGCATTATTCCATCTATTCCCAAATTATAATTATCCACCTTTTGTGGCATCTTACCCCGCTGTAGCTTTGCTACCAATTCTCTGTATCGCAGATCTGCACTTGCAACCTCTTGAATTTTTCTTTTAATATCAGTTTGATACATGCTAATGGTTGTAGCATGTAGTTCATGCACCCTCCTGCTAAGTGCATCAACAACTTTATTCTCTTTCCCCTTGATATGATTTATATCAAAGTCATATTCTCTTAGAAATTCTAACCATCTGCTTTGCCTAGCATTTATATTTGGCTGATCAAATAAATATTTCAGACCATTGTGGTTTTTTATTATCTCAAACCTCTTCCCCATGAGGTAGTGTCTCCATTTCCTCAAGGCATGCACCATGGCTTCCAACTCCAAATCATAAGTGGCATAATTTCTTTCATGCTCCTTCAAATTCCTTGATTCATAACATATAACAAACCCATTTTCACTGAGGACTCCACCAAGTCCTTCATTACATGCATCTGTGCATACAATGAAGTCTTCATTTGGGTACGAAATCCTTAATATTGGAGCACTTGTCAATAATTGTTTCAAGTGTTGGAAACTCTTTTCGCAATCCAGTGTCCACTTAAACTTCACACCCTTTCTTTGCAAGGAAGTGATTGGGTGTGCAATCTTTGAGAATCCTTCAATAAATCTCCTGTAGTAGCTTGCAAGACCCATGAATGATCTCAACTCTGTCACATTATTTGGTGCTGACCATTCTATAATGGCTTCTATCTTCTCAGGATCCATTGCTATCCCATCCTTTGAAATGATATTCCCCAAATAATGAATTTGTTTCTGATAAAATAAGCACTTGCTCAATTTGGCATACAACTGATGCTCCCTTAATACTTGCAACACCATCCTCAAATGATGTTCATGCTCTTCCTCTTGTTATCACCCTATAAGTTATAGGATCAACTGGTGACTGGAATATT
>SNQJ01S0118944.1:16128-27432 GCA_010110895.2 Picea sitchensis
AACTCTTCACATGTTGTATTTCCCTTATGCAATTTCATGCTTTCCTAGTTAGTGTTTCAATGCTTTCTTAGATTAGTTTGATTTCAGCAACATAGATTAGATTAGATTAGTTCCACTTCAGTCCTGTATATATAGTGTGTGTGCTTTGTCAGTCTACATACCCCGGGTTGACAATTAAATGGTTGGGCAAGTACTACAACGTTATTATAACGACATATATTTCGCCTAACACTAACGTTGTTTTTCTTGCAGGTACTATTGCAGTAATGGTGCCAAAATCCAAACAAGAAGAAGGAGAGGAGAATCCATTTCTCCCGTCTTTTGTCGACCTTGACAGGATCCCACTGGTCGACAAAGACCGCATAATCGCAGATACAAAGTGCTATTTTGATTTCGCAGACCTTCGGTCGTGGCTCAGGGAAGTTTTCCTGGACCAGAGCGATGAAATCAGACTCTAGGAGTCCAACTTGCCCCTTAACCTCTTCCCTCAGATCCACCCTTTTCCAGAGTTCACTCTCAAGTTCCAAGCCCACTACATTCTTGAGAAAAGGGTCATTATCTCCTCATCCAGAGAGATCCTTTTCCTCATCATGCCCGAATCTATTGACCAAATGATGCAAATTCCTCGAGCCGACTCTGCATCACCCTTCAACCTAGAAATTCTTACAGAACTATACCAGAAAATGACCTTCCCCCAAAGAGCTCAAATATTCGAGCTTTGCCTTCCCCCGTCCGCTCAATTTCCCTCCACAAATCCTCCTTATCCTTCTTCGATGTTCTCAACTAAAGGAAACCAGATCATATCATCCCTTTGTGCCTTGTTAGGATACTATTCAGATTAGTGGGTAGATGAGCCTATTCTGGGATTTTTATCCATATTCTCTACTGATGAGAAGCCCACCACCTAGTTTGACTTCAACACATTCCTAGCGAACAATATTCACGAACAGTTCATGAATTTTTCCACGGAAGGCATGTTCCGATACTCGTCCATACTGGTGCACTTGTTTGTTTTCTTCCAAGCGGACAAATTCGTCTTTTCCATGCAGAATATGGATGGAGATGGTAGACCCCAGGCAGTGACGACATGGACCTCCTTTCTCAAGCACAACTCCATGGAGATTAGCTTCAAGGAGTTGATTGATCAATTCTACCACCCTGTGGTGAGTATGCTTAGCGGCAGGCCCGAGTCTCGGATAAATGATGAAGTTCATAGGATCATGCATCTTTCAGAACATACCAATATAGGGGACTGGTATTTGTACCAAGATTACACTGAGATCAGAGTATACGGGTGCGAGTTGGCACCGTATAAGCTGCCCAAGTACCTTCCTGTCAGAATTTTTGCGTTGGAATATATAAGGCAGATTATAAATTCTGATGACATCCATTTTGTGTCACTGAAGAAAAAGAAACAGCTTAGAATCAAGGGGCAGATTGGCTCCTTCACCTGCAACAATCGTGGTGCTGGGGAAGAAGCAGACATGATGCTGAGGGAAATGAAGTTCTCCATGAGCTTCCCATGGCATTACGATCCATGTGGGATCATCTCCGAGATGAGGGTGAAAAACAAGAACATCCCATATGTTCATGAATCCAGGCCTGAAGTTGAAAAAATTGCAAACCAGATAGTATGGGAGCCTAACACATTGGTCGAAGTAGAATAGTAGGATCCCCTGACCACTGTATCACAAACGACCACGCCATAGGTCCTGAAAGAGAAAAGGCCTAGGCAAGATTTATCTCCGCCTGTCACGGAGGTATCGCCAGAAGAATTCCAGTTGCATACCAAGAGGCCTAAGACTTTTACAGTTCCTGGCCCGACCGGGGAAAAAGAAGCCCTGTATATTATAGTGACCAAAGTTGATAGGCCACCCTTCGGTTCAAGCCTCCATAAGCTCATAAACTCAGCATTGCCGAAAAAATCTACGGATTCTCCATTGACCACCCAGCCAGGCAAGGTGGGACCGAAGCTAAGTATCTTCGAAAAGTATGAGCTGATCAAGAAAAGGAACCAGACCCTGAACAACAGTACTTGTGCCCAGTAGTTGAGAAGATGATTAAGAAGAATAATGCCGACATAGCCTCCTTAAGAAAACATTTGAATCTCCCGCCCATAGAGGATTCGTAGGCGAAGGAGATAGTAGAGAAAGAAGGAGAGAAAGATGAAATACTTAAGCTTCTCATGGAGAAGAATGCACAGCTTAAGGAAAACAAAGCTGAGATGGAGAAGCTATTAAAAGAGAAATAGAAATTGAAGCCAATGGAAGTCATTCCATTGAGTGCTATTCCAATTTCAGGAATGAGCACAACATCAGTAATAGAAGTCCCATCCACGACTCCATTGACATCCCTGGAGAAGATAGCCGACCTGGCTAAGTCTATGGAAAAGATGAACCTGCAGGAAACAGAGATCAGCAGGCTCAAAAAGGATATTGAGAACCTTCAGGAACTCAAATATTCCTTTCAGAATAGCCTCTCCAAGTAAAAGCACGTGATATATCATCTCAAACAAGAGTTACAGTAGCTCCGGAAGCAAACAGTGGCAGGAAAATTTTTGGCCAAGGTTAAACAAAGTGTATGGACAGACATCACCAAGTCCATGAACGAGATATGGCCCATGATACAGATAATGTTTGAGCAGAATGAATTGGTGCACAGAAGAAAACAGGCCATCGACAAGATTAGATCAGAATTGGGAGAGATGCCAACACAAGAGAACGAGATCATCAAGTTCCTAAATTCTAAGACCAGGGAAGAGCTAGAAGAGATGAAAATTAAAGATAGAACATAGAACATCCTTGAGGTTAAAAGAGTTTTGACCAAGAGAGGATTAATGCTTCAGCTGGAAGAAAAGGTTCAGGCCATGGACCTATGGGTACAAATATTCTTTAGTAAGATTGAGGCTCTACAGAAGAAAGGTCTTCCTGGTCTGAAGGTAATCAATGATAAATTGATGACACTCCTAGACTACAAGAAGAGATTGGCTGATGTGGCTAAGGATAGTTCAAATTTTGAAAGAATTCAAGGCAACATCACTGGCAAGGCATTTCTAGATGCACTTCAGTGGGACATCAGTATTCAACATGAAACTCGATACATCTTCCTCACCAAGCCTACCTTTGCCAAGTACACAGAAATGGATGAAGTGTATCGAAGGCTACTCAAAGTCAACGTGCCCAGTCATCTTTGATTGGAGGAACTCTGTGATCTGATCGAGTAAGCAGATGAGCTATCCCAGTCCAGTCATTTGTCCAGTCAGATGAGGTTGTGCAGAGGCTTCATCAACGACCCACCCAGAAATCACCATGCAGTTACACCACATCATCAAGCAATTCCTAGATTTATGCAATTTGTTAAGTTAGTTAGGCTAAAAATAGATTTAGCACGTCCTGGTCATTAATGACACGATCGTTTGTAATTTGAGTTATAAATACTTCATCTTTCAAAGTATTGAGGGTTGTTGATATTCATGCCCTCAGTCTATTAGACTGTAATATTCTTGAAGAGATCTTCCATTAATACAAAGAGGCACTTTTACAGGATTCTTGCGTGTATTCACTGGTGATGTTTTTCTCTCTAAGTTGAATGTGACTCTCGCTTTGNCGATACATCTTCCTCACCAAGATTACCTTCGCCAAGTACACAGAAATGGATGAAGTGTATCGAAGGCTACTCAAAGTCAATGTGCCCAGTCATCTTCGATGGGAGGAACTCTGTGACCTGATCGAGTAGCATATGAGTTTTTCCAATCCAGTCATTTGTCCATTCAGATGAGGTCGTGCAGAGGCTTCATCAAGGACCCACCCAGAAAGCAGCATGCAGTTACACCACATCATCAAGCAGTTCCTAGATTTAGGAAATTTGTTAAGTTAGTTAGGCTAAAAATAGATTTAGCACACCCTGATCATTAATGACATGATCATTTGTAATTTGAGTTATAAATACTTCATCTTTCGAAGTATTGAGGGTTGTTGATCTTCACACCCTGAAGCTATCAGATTGTAATATTTTTGAAGAGATCTTCCATTAATAAAAAGGAGGTACTTTTACAGGATTCTTGCGTGTATTCATTGGTGATGTTTTTCTCTCTAAGTTGAATGTCATTCTCGCTTTGTTATCATATTGTTTTCTGAATCTAATCTTTAGAAGTAATGAACATTGTAGTATTTATCTCGTATACCCTATTTCTGACTCGAAAGATTTTATTGTTTTATCTTCTGGTGTTTTCAATAAAGAAGTTCTTAATTGCTTCTTTGTTGAAATTATCTTTCTCATATTTTCTTCTATTCATCATTTATGCTACTAAAGAATCCAGTGATTATATTATCTCGCCCTATGAAAGTTTTCCTTTGTGTTTTTGGTTCAGATTTCATATTTTATAAAAGACACAGACCCCATAGCCCAATGGATGTGTATATTGTTTCAACCAACTCAAGAAACACTCCGACAACAAAAACCAACCTATTTATTTACCTAGCCTAATATTTAAAATTTGAACGATAGCTAAATCATATATAGAGATCCCTCTCTGAAGTTGGAAGGGCTATATCCCAGCTTCAAAAGTGGTTGGATAAATTTACCTTAGTAGATCTCTTCTGCTGTCAACCTCTAGGAAATTTACCAAGTGCTAACATAGTGGCGACTCCACTGGGGACATAACTAAAAAATTATAATTTCACGTTTTCTTTTCCCTAAAAAGAAAGCTTGTTCTTGGAATATTGCAAATTTGAGAAGAAAGTAATGTTTAGAGGTTTATGAAAATTTGTACATATTATTTTCGGACTCATAAAACTAAAAAGTATATATATATAAAAAAAATCAAAAAGAAATTTGGCTCCCAAGAAAGTTTATACTCGATCTCATCCAGACCCAGAATGTGCGATAATGACAGACAACCCAGAATAATTACTCAGGAAAAAGACCGTAGTTGAAGGCTCAGTAAGTCATACTCCCTTTCATAAGTCACTTTCCTTTTCAGGGGATCTCGTTACCTTTGAAAACCCTAACTTTGACACCTTTTCCCAATAGAGCCTAGTTAGAAGACGGTCTGATAGTTTTGTGACTAGAATCATTTTCGACCCAACCGTTTTACAACCACGAACCCCTGAAGTTTTGTCTCCTACTGCTAAACCACAAACCAATCCCTTAGTGCTATCTAGTCCCTCCTCATCCTCGTCTTCAGTCACTACCTCGCCGATCCTCCATTCTGTTATACCACCTCCTCCACCCATCATGGTGGCTAGATATTCTCCCTTGGTGTTGGCTGCGCCTCTTCATGCCATGCCCCAAGACTATCAAATGAGACTTCCACAGTTTGGTGCAACAGGACCCTTGAGTGCACAACAGAACGTAGATAAAATGAATGATTATTTTGATCTACAGTAAGTAGATGAGGCTGATGTTCAAATGAGATTGTTTGCCCAAAGTCTGACAGGTGACGTTAAAAAATGGTACAAAGGTTTTCGTGCTGCCTCAATCCTTGACCTTACCGCATTCTAAAGGAGTTTTCTAGAGAGATGGGAGGTAAAGAAAAACCCTTTCCAAATATTGTCAGAATACAAAAATATTAGAAGAAATCAAGGCGAGACTGTACAAGATTATTGCACTCGTTTCAATAACCTGTACAATGCGATCCCAGCTGAAATCAAACCTCCATAGGGTTTGGCATTGATAAAATTCCCTGATGGTTTTGACACTGACATGTCATGCCAACTAAGGGAAAGAAATTCCACCACCCTAGAAGACATGAAGAAAAGTGCAATAAGCGTGGAAGCCAATTTGTTGGCAAAAAGGGAACATCAGAGGTCAGAGAGGAGAGTCACAATTAAAGAGGAACCTTCCACATCAACCTCAGATTCTAAATTGGATTCTTTGGCTAGAGAAATGGAAAGAATGATGGAAAGAATTACTATGTCAGAAAGAAATCCTCCAAGAGACAACCCACCTGCTCCTCAGGTTCAGAATCCTAACTTCAGGAGAAACCCTCCTCAAATCAGACAGAGAGATCCTAGGGATCAAAGAGAGCAGAGAGGTATGGATCAGTAGATCGGACCTCCCCTACAAGAAAATTATGCTAATGAAGGGGAGGAAGTGATTGAGGAACTAGAGGATACTCACATAAATCTCATGGGAATTCATGATAACAAAGCTATTTTCCTCACCCAAGAAGAACAAGAACTTTTTCTTCTCAATCGAACAAAAGTAAGTGAAGAAGTTGAAGATGCAGAACAACAGGCATTCGAAAATTCCATTTTGGAGGTACACCGGCAGTATAATCTACAGAGTAAAAAAATAGAAGGAAGTTCCCCAAAAAAGATGATTGAAATGAAGAAGGTAATCGAAACCAAGAAGGCATCTGAGCCATCTGCCGAGACGATTCCAGAAAAGAGCACTGTTGAAGTTCCCGTGAAGAAAAACCTTACTATTCTGAAAAGATCGTCACAGCCCGAGGTTTCACCTATTAATCCACCAAGTACTTCTGGCCAGAAGAGTATGGTGGACAAACCAGAATTGATAAGCCAAGGCAGAGGTCCTACACCTTTCAGCCTTGAGGGGGAATTAGCCAAAGTAAAAATTCCAATTCCACTTTCTGAGTTGATGAACAAAATCATTTATCGTTCACAGGTGATTAAAGCACTGACCATTGAACCTGACATATGCACGAAGGCCTTAACCATTGGATCATCAAATCATTCAGATATCGTGAACCTTACAGATGATCAACCTGAACTTCTGTTCGGACCTGAAGTAGATGGTCAAGACGATAATGGTGATGTCGCTCCTTTTTACATCAGTCTAAACATACATGACCTGATCTTGCATAACACTATGCTGGATTCAGGTTCTTCCCACAATTTGATGCCTAAAGCAGTGATGGAGAAACTGGGACTGGAAGTCACCATACCTTACAAGGATTTGCACTCATTTGACTCCAGTAAAGTTAGATGTATTGGTTTGATCAAGGACCTATGTATCACCCTGGTTCAGATTCCTGCAAAGTGCATGGTCATGGATGTGGTGGTTGCAGACATTCCCCCGAAGTATGGAATGTTGCTATCCCGGTCTTGGGGGGCAAAGTTGAGAGGTACCCTGCAGCTAGATATAATGTCTTATGCCACTATCCTAGTTTTTGGGCAACAAATAAGGCTATACAGAGAAACATTGATGAAATATATGGTCAATAGCCAAGAAAAACCACACAACTATCCTCTTTACTCTGCGCATTCTGACTTGGATTCTTTTATCCTGTATAACGACGGTGACACGAGAGAGCAAGACACTCAGCTGGGAGAAGATACATCTAGTCAGGATGAAGGCCAAGAAATCATTGAGGTAGCAAGGATGAAAAACATGATAACTGAAGAATTACCGAAATATTTCTGGAGCATGGATTTTGATGGAGCAGTAAGCAAAGAAGGAGTCGGAGCAAGAGTTTGGTTGCATAATCACAGAAACAGGTATTCATAAAACCATTCTTACAAATTAAATTTCCAATGCACTAACAATATTGCCGAGTACGAAGCCTTAATGCTCGATCTGAAGCTTTTGAAAAGAGTTGGTGCTAAACAGATTATGGTAAGAGGTGATTCTGAGTTGATAATCAAGCAAATCAAAGGTGAGTACGCTGCGAAACACCCACGTATTAGAGCTTATATGAATGTTGTTCTTTATGCCCTTAGAAGTTTCACTGAAGTGGACTTGCAGGTAATGCCAAGGGGAAAAAACATTTTGGCGGACGGATTGGCTACGTCATCAGCCACATGTAAGATTCCTTTCTGCTCGACTCGCCCATACACGATGGAGGTAAAATGCAGACCAACCGTTCCCAACAATATCAGGTATTGGCAAGTGTTTGGTAATGATGATCAAATCAAAGACATTCTGCAGTGTAAAAATGATTTTGAATGTACAAATATAGATTTCGAGAACGAAGATGAAAATGTAAATAGATCTGATTTTGAAATTGATAGTGTAAATAGCGTAGATTCGGGAGAATTAGGTGATGATGAGATGGAAACTGATATTTTTCATTTGAAAAGTAACGTTTTACCTAGGGGCCTAGTTCCTTTAGAGGACTTGTTTGATTTTAACGACGTAGCCAAAATATTGAAAATTGAAGCCAATGGACAAGAGGTAGAAGACTGTAATATAGGGACTGAAGAGAAAACCAACATAGTCAAATTGTCTAAATCATTACCCCCTGAGAAAAAACTCAAATACATTGAGCTGTTCAAAGAATATTCGTATGTCTTTGTTTGGGGTTATGAGTATTTGAAAGCGTATGATACCAGCCTCATACAACATAGGATTCCAATAAAAGAAGACCAAAAACCGTTCAGAAAGAAACTTAGGAGGATAAATCCCAATTTACTCCCTCTGATAGAAAAGGAAATCAAAAAAATGTACGATGCCAAAATCATAGTCCCGTTGCGTTTTTCCAAATGGGTCTCTAATTCGGTCCCTACACGTAAGAAATCTAGGGAGATCAGGCTGTGCATTGATTTTCAAAATCTGAATAAGGTCTCCTTGAAGGACAATTACCTCTTGCCCAAAATGGATCACATCCTACAAAGGGTGGTCAGATCTAGTCGAATCTATTTGTTGGACAGGTTCTTGGGTTATAATCAGGTCCTAGTTCACCCGGATGACCAAGACAAAATCGCTTTCACCACACCATGGGGCACTTTCATGTATGTGAAAATGCCTTTTGGTTTGATGAATGCTAGAGCTACTTTCTAGAGAGCGATGGATATCACCTTTGTGGAAGAATCAGGTAAGTTTATTGTCATCTATTTGGATGATGTAACTGTGTTTTCTCTATATGATGACGAACACCTGCAACACCTCAGACGAGTCTTCGAGAAATGTAGAAGGTTTGGGATTTCTTTAAATGCTAAGAAAATCCTTTTCGGACTAGAGGAAGGAAAACTTATAGGACACATCATCTCCAAGGATGGAATCAAACTAGACCCCAGCAGAATCGAGACCATACAAAAATTGGAACACCCAAGAAACATTAAAGAATTACAGTCTTTTATCGGGAGAATAAAATTTCTACGAAGATTCATTCCCAATCTGGAAGAGCTCCTCAAAAACATTACAAATATGCTAAAAAAGGATGTAAAAATAAAATGGGACACTGAGTCCAGACAGTCTTTCGAACAAGTCAAACAAGCACTCACAGAGGCCCTTATCTTGATCAGTCCTGATTTTACTAAGGATTTCTATCTTTTTTCTCTCGCTTCCGAACATACTATAGCAGCAGTATTACTACAAAAGAACAACGAAGGGTATGAACAACCCATAGCTTTCTTTAGTAAATTGTTAAGAGACGCTGCTCTGAATTACAAGATAATGGAGAAACAAGATTTTGCCTTGGTAAAAGCTATAAAAGATTTTAGGGTCTACATTCTCCATTCCCATACCATAGCATATGTTCCGAATGCGGTAGTAAAAGACATTTTGACCCTGGACAATCCGGATGGAAGAAGAGGAAAATGGATTGCTGTCATTTTAGAATACAACATAGAGATTAATCCTACGAAACTAATTAAAGGTCAGGCCCTTGCTAAATTAATGGTTGAATCTAATTTCCATGCTCTTGACATTAATTTTTTAGTTGCAACATATGAACAGGGTGAGATGGTGACTCCAAGCATGAGAGAGGTATTTCTAAACTCTCCATGGTACGCAAACCTTATATTTGTTTTGCAAAATTTACAAGCTCCCCCTGGTTTGACTAAGACTAAAGCTAGATTTTTAAAGTTGAAAGCCTTAAAATTCTGTATTCTAGAAGGCAATTTGTATTGGAAAGATCCTAGAGGTATTCTGTTAAATTGTTTATTGAAAGATGAAGCTGACAACGTGTTACAAGAATTTCATGCAGGATAATGTGGTGGCCATCTGAACTAGAAGGTCATAGCCAACAAAATACTCAGAGATGGATTTTATTGGCCCACCCTATTCACCGATGTACATCATAAAGTGACTTCATGTCACCAATGTCAATTGTTTGAAGGAAAAAGGAAACTCCTCCCTCTCCCCCTGAAACCGATCTCAGTTGAAGCACCTTTCCAACAATGGGGATTGGACTTCATTGGAGAAATACACCCCCCTTCTTCAGGCCAACACAAGTGGATTCTCACTTCCATCGATTATTTTACCAAATGGATCGAAGAAGTACCAAGCAGGCAAGACACTAACTCTATTATTATCAAATTCCTTGAAAATAATATCTTGTCTCACTTTTTATGTCCCAGAAAGATTATAACTGATAATGCATCTGCTTTTTGGTCGAAGAAACTCACAGATTTCTGCAACCAGTATCACATTGGTTTGGGACATGCCATAGCTTACTACCCTCAGGGGAATGGGCTGGTGGAATCTTCAAACAAAACCTTGGTAAACATCATCAAGAAAACATTGCAGGAAAATAATAAATCATGGCATAACAAGTTGGTGTTCGNATGGGCTGAAAAACTGACCACCAAAAGGCCAATCGGTATGTCACCATACCAGCTGGTCTATGGCACAAAAGTAGTTTTCCCCACTTCCTTAGGGGTCCCTGTCATGAAGTTGCTTCAAGATGTATAAGCTGAGCCAAATGACTCACAGAGAAGGATCAACCAGATGATCCATTTGTAGCAGTCTAGGGAAGAAGTTTTCAACAAGACTCAGGTAATCCAAAAAAACATCAAGAAGATCTTTGACAAAAGAACCAAGGAAGATGATTTTGAGCTAGGATATTTGGTGCTAAGATGGGACACCAGAAATGAAGACAAGGGAAAGCATGGAAAATTTGACAGTCTGTGGAGAGGACCATACATGATCTAAGCATTCAGGGGAAACAATACTTTCTTTCTAAACAACGCTGATGGGACCGATCTGCCAAGAGGACCTGTAAATGGCAGATTGTTGAAGCATTATGTGCCACCTCAGTAGAGACTCGAGTTTCACTCATCATTGTACATACCAGTTTTATTTTTCGCCTGCATTTTCTGAGGGAATAACATAAGTCAGTTGGTTGAAGCCCAAAGAGAAGGCCCTAAGCCGCTGACCTCTGTTCTTCCATTTATTTTTTGGAAAATAAAACCAATCAGTCAACGAAGGCTACTAGGTAGAAATTTTCAGAATGACAGGAACCAGGGTTCTTGGCACTTCACAGGGAAAGTACCATCCCCAGGTGGAGCCGCTGTTATCACCCTATAAGTTATAGGATCAACTGGTGACTGGAATATTATCTGTCTCTAGTGTTTTGTTGTCAAATGATTTTGCATTCTGCAAATAATTTGAAAAAGAAAA
>SNQJ01S0118944.1:27442-50831 GCA_010110895.2 Picea sitchensis
TTTTCTTTTTCTTTTCTTTTTCAAATTATTTGCAGAATGAAAAATCATTTGACAACAAAACACTAGAGACATATAATATTCCAGTCACCAGTTGATCCTATAACTTATAGGGTGATAACAATAACCATTGATTTTATAACTAAATTTCCTAGGAAAACAAGGAAACATGATTCCATAATGGTAGTTGTGGATAAATTGACAAAGGGTGCTCATTTTGTTCATGTGAAAATGAATCATACAACAACTGATATTGCATAAATTTACATGAGAGAAATTGCTACGTTACATGGGATACCTAAGGCAATTGCTTCAGACAGAGACACAAAGTTTACTTCAAATTTATGGAGGGGTTTATTTAAAGGATTTAGTAGAAATATGAATTTTATCACAACATACCATCCACGGTCAGATGGGAAGACAGAGAGATTCAACCAAGTAATTGAAGACATGTTGAGAATGTATGTGATGGATAAACCATCTAAGTGGGAAGATTAATTGCATTTGGTTGAGTTTTCCTATAATAATGGGTATCAAGATTCATTGAATATGAGCCCATTTGAATATTTGTATGGTAGAAAATGCAATACTCCAATGATTTGGGACAACCTAGCAGACATAGTAGTACTTGGGAGAGAATTGCTTAAGGACATGGAAGATTGGATGGTTAGAATTAAGAATAATTTAAAGGCAGCTCAAGATAGACAGAAATGTTATGTAGATAAGAAAATGATATATAGATCATATGAAGTGGGGGAGAATTTTCTTTTAAAAGTGAAGCTCACGAAGATCTCATTGAAGTTGGGTAGTTGTATAAAGCTAGAAACCAAATTGTGTGGTCCATTTGAGATCTTGGACATAATAGGTCCAATTGTATACATGCTTGTATTTCCTACTTCCATGAATGTGCATAATGTATTTCATGTCTCTTTTCTGAAAAAGTATGTACATGATCCTAACCATGTTATTGATTGGAATTTGATTCAGGTAGAGCTAGAGGGAGACTTTTAGGTCTAACCAGTGTGTATATTGGAAATAAAACTCAAAATGCTCTGGAATAGAGTTATAGAGATGGAAAAAGTTTTGTGGACCTTCTACGGTATTGAAGATGATACTTGGGAGAATGACCATGTCATGCGGGAAAAGTACCCACAAATTTTTGAATAAATTCTAAAATTGTTTATTTATGTTTTGTATATGCAGTAAGGAAAGTGCCAAAATAAGGGGGAGTGGAATGTAATAACTATATTTTGAGTCCCTATATTTGTTGGAGTTACTTCACACAAACCTAGGATTTATTTTTCCTAAGATTTTTCCTATGTTTATTAGTGTTTATCCAGTCTCCTAAAGTTTATGGAGAATAGTCCTCTAGGTAAATATTCTCTTCAGTTTTCACTTCATTTTGACTAGTCGAGTGGAGTCTAGATGTTGCATTGGTTTTGTCACCATGAAACATTAGGATCATCACTAGATAATGTGCATTAGCCTTTGTATCATCACCATACTAGTGCATTATCTATGATTCCATGATCTCCTCCTCACTTCACTCTGTTTCATTCAGTTAACTGGAGACTGGTAGACTAGTTAACTCAGCTAGGTGGCAGTTCACTCCCGTAACTACCCAAGAGACTAGACTAGGTGGAAGTTCACTCCCGTAACTATTGGTGTGTGTCCATATCACTCTATGCCACCACTATGGCACATTGGATTCACCTCCAGTGTGCATTGGTTGAGCTATACAGAGTATATCATGTGTAAATTATTCATTATTCATTACAGTTAATGAAAATTCTTCCATTGTTTCTCTCTTGCTTCTACTTTATCAATTTCTCTCTGTAAATGTGTGTGGTATTTTATAGATATATATATATTATGTGTAGGTTCAAAAAATTTACATGGTATTAGAGCCGACGGACTGCTAATAAAAACTACACCAAATTATTTTTGTAGGCACCAAAGATTGAAGACAATGGAAAAATGGAATTCCCAAAAGAATTCATTCTTACATCTTACAATTACTTTGCATGGAAGGAGAGAATAATCATTCATATATGAACCAGAGGATTTTATAGGTTAACCTTGAATAAAAATACAAAACCGACATGATCCATAGAAAAATCAAAGTATCCAAATCAAATGGATGAAGCATTCAAAACAATTTGTAGTCTCATCTCTTCAGATCTCCTTTTTCACATATATTCCTATAAAATCCCCAATGAAGCCTGGAACACCTTGGAATGGATCTCTATCAAAAAGTATGATATGAGGGGACACATGCTTGAGGCAAAATTTCTCATGTTGGATCCAAAAAGCTTCAACAATCTCCAATATTTCTTTACAAAATACAAGGATTTATTGTCACAACTCAAAGCTTGTGGGGTTGATAAATATAAGGAGGAGAAAGAAATGTTTATCACCATTCTCTCCAAACTTGGTATTTAATTATCCATGTTCATATCCACATTCCATTCAGTAAAATTCACCTCTGTCACCACATAGAACATGCCTTCTCTTGAGGAATTTATCGAATCCCTGACACAAGAGAAAACGAAGCTCGTGAACATGGGAAAAAATAAAGGCACAATGGTGCATGAACTTACTGTGAAATATGGAATACATCAATATCATAAATATAAATATAAATACAAAAGGAAATCTCATGCTAATCTAAAAAATGAAGGGTACTCAAAACCCTTCACTGATGCCTCCAGATCCAAAGGTGGAAAGGGAAGAAAAGGGGAGAAGTGCACATACTTCCATAAGGATTCCATATAAAATTCGCACGCATGAAAAAACAAATATATATAATGACTCAAATAATTCATAAAAATAACCTTGGAGATCGCATCCCCAAGGGTGTCAAGAAGAAGCTAGAATATCAGAATCCTAAGAAAGGCAATTCTAGCCATGCTTTGATTGCCATCAAATCCTTTCCCGATGCTTGGATCATAGATTCAGGTGAATCACATCACATGCCTTCCACAAAAGCATTATGTCATTAATTGTATGCATGAAAGGGTCCTCATATTCTGATGGAGGAAAACTCTCCAGCCGAGGTCACTGGTAAAGGAAGGATTGAGGTCACCAACAGAAGCTTTGAGAATGTGTTGCATGCTCCCAAAATTTACATCAATATTTTTTCCCTGTATTAGATGATGAATTCCTTCACCAGAAATAAATTAATATTCACACCCAATGTAGTGGAAATCTATGACATGCAAACCAATTCTAGGGTTTCTACCGGTGAGTTAAATCATCAATCCAGATTGTATACATTTTTTGAATTTATTGAACTATATTCTGCTTTACTGCGTACCCATGCTGATGAAAGTAGTAGGATATGGAACGAAAGGTTCGAGCATTTGAATTTCATATATATGAAACAGATTAGTAATTAAATATTGGTTGATGGTCTACTAAACATCCATTTCTCCAAATGAATCTGTGAGAGATGTGTTCTTGGAAAACACCCTCAAGAGAAAATTGACAAAGGAAAGACTCAGAGAGCTTCCTCTCCTTTCCATGTGATCCATAGTCACATCATGGATCATTTTCCGCATCCATCAATCAACAAAGCAAGGTCTGTTCTCATTTTTTTTGATGATTTCTCACATTTCACATGGATTTACTTTCTTAGGAAAAAATCAAAGGTCTTTCAACACCTCAAAGATTTCAAAGCCTTATTTGAGACACAGTCAGGAAAGAAAATCAAAGTCCTATGAAATAAAAATGGGGGAGAGTATGTCAATCATGACATCCAAAATATTTGTCATGAGACAAGGATTTAGTTGCAGCACACAGTTCCCTATACTCTGTAGAAAAACAGAGTTGTTGAGCGGAAAAATAGATCTCTAAAAGATATGGCATCTTGCATGCTACATGCAAAGTCACTACAACAGAGACTATGGGTTGAAGAACTTAATTGTGAAACCTACATCCAAAACAAATCTCCCCATAGATATGTCAAGGATAAGACCCCCTATGAGGCTTGGAGCGGCCTCAAACCGGAAGTGACCCACTTTCGTATTTTCAGTTCACGTGCATGAGCCCAGATTCCCTCTGAAAAGAGGAAGGCACTTGATCCACAAAGCACATATTGTATATTTGTTGGATACCCTGATGGTGTGAAGGGATACATAATTATTGATTATTCCTAGGACCATATCATCATTGAGTGAAGTGTCCAATTCAAGGAAATTGTCTCGCATATACCTTAACAGCCGCATCCAGACACCTTCATTCTTCCACCTGTTCGAGATGATGAGAATGCACATGTTGACTCTTCTTTGGACGAGATTTATGATTTAGAGGATTCAGAGGATTTCGATACAGAGTCATTACATTCATATGTAGAGTCATTGCATCCATATCCAGATGCAGAGCTAGAGAAGAGGCCCAAGTGGGCCCAGACTGCTCTTCAGGATGCAAGGGATCCTGTTGGAAATCCAGTCGATATTAGGAGAAATCAATCTGATTTCAAGGAGCCTCCTATTGCACTCACTGCCACTAAACCATTTCCATCTAGGAATATTTTCTTGGTTCATTCTTCAAATCCACAGTCTTATGGCGAGGCTGCTAGAAATCCATTTTGGGAATATTCCATGCAGGAAGAGTACAACTCCCTCCTCAAGAACCAGACTTGGGATCTCGTTCCCCTTCCTTCTGGAAGGAAAATTTTTAGGTGCAGATGTGTATATAGGACCAAGAGCGTAGAGGATGGACAGATTAGCAGATACAAAGGTAGGCTTGTTTCCAAAGGCTTTCAGAAGGTGCATGGCATTGACTATGATGAGACCTTCAGTGCAATAGAGAATATGGATTCCATACGTTTGGAACTTTCCATTGTGGCGGCCAAGGGATGAGAAGTCCATTATATGGACGTTAAGAATGCATTTCTTCATGGTGATCTCTCTAAGAAAATCTATATGGAGTAGCCCTAGGTATTTATGCAGTATTAATATTTGGTATGTCGACTGAAGAAGTCTCTTTATTGCCTCAAGCAAGCTTTGAGGGCATGGTATGCCAAGATGGACTCCTACTTGTTGTCAGAGAACTTTGTACAATGTAAATCAGACCCAAAATTCTAGATGCTCAGGATGGTTGATTCACTTCTACTCTTAGTTATGTACGTTGATGATTTGTTGATCACTGGTTGCTCGACTTCAGCCGTTGTTGCAGTCAAGAGTATTCTACATGACAGGTTTTTTATGAAAGACATGGGTCTACTACACTTCTTCCTTGGACTTGAGATCAGTCATGATGCATCAAGAATCAAACTATCTCAGGCCAAATATGCTCGATATCCCCTTGAGAGATTTCACATGACAAACTACAAGTATCCTCCTACTCCTTTACTATCATGAGTCAAGCTTGAGGATGGCAGGGACACTCCACTGGTTGAAAAAACACTGTATAGAAAGATAGTCGGGATATTTTTGTATCTCACACACTCCAAACTACACCTCTCCTATGCAGTTAGCGTAGTTTCCAGGTTCATGTAGGATCTGCATGAGATACATTGGAAGGATGCAAATCATATCCTTTGATACATACAGGGAACCATCACCTTTGGGATTCATTATGTAGCAAAATCTACATTATATCTCATCGATTTCACTGATTCTGACTAGAGTGGCGATAGCACTGATTGTAATTTCACATCTGGTTACTCACTTAGTCTTGGTTCTGGGCATACCTATTGGTCGAGAAAGAAGCAGGTTGATATTACTCTTTCTTCAGCTGAGGAAGAGTAAAGAGGGGCAGTTAACATAATCATTCAAGCTATGTGGCTACAACATTTTCTCATTGAGTTGGGCATTCAATTTCATCAGTCGATCATCATATGGTGTGACACCCAGAACACTCTGAAATTCTGCAAAGATCCATTTTGGAGGCAGCAGACGGAGCACATTGAGATCCACATGTACTACATCCGGGAATTATTACACGAGGGGATCATCGACCTACAGTTCTATCCTTCAATAGAACAGACGACAAACATCTTCACCAAGGCCTTCACTGAGCAGAAGTTCCATTCTCTACAAAGTCATCTTGGCATGAAGGACACAGTTTCCTAGCAATTGTAGTTCTTCTTTTCTTTTTTACATACATTGTACCTTGAGGGGGGGGGTTTCCCATGAGGTTTTCCCTCTTTCCTCACTTTATTTTAGCGTATATTTTTTATTTGAGTACCTAACATGGCCTTGTTGTTGAGACCCATTCTCTATTTTCACCATAGTGATGTTCAGGGGGGGTGTTGGAGTTATTTCACACACACCTAGGATTTATTTTTCCTAAGTTTTTTTCCTATGTTTATTATTATTTATCTAGTCCCCTAAATTTTAGGGAGAATGTTCCTCTTGAAGAATATTCTCTTCATTTTTCACTTCAGTTTGACTAGTTGAGTGGAGTCTAGGTGTTGCATTGGTTTTGTCACCATGCCACATTGGGATCATCACCAGATAATGCACATTAGCCTTGGTATCATTACCAAACTAGAAAATTACCCATGATTCCATGATATCCTCCTCACTTCACTCTGTTTCAGTCAGTTAACTAAAGACTGGCAGACTATTTAACTCAGTTAGGTGGTAGTTCACTCCCATAACTACCCAAGAGACTAGACTAGGTGGAATTTCACTCCCGTAATTGTCGGCATGTGTCCAAATCACTCTAGACCACCACTATGGAGAATTGTCTTCACCTCCAGTGCGGATTAGTTGAGTTATACAATGTATATCATGTGCAAATTATTCATTAGTCATTACAGTTAATGATAATTTTCCATTCTTTCTCTCTTGCTTCTTCTTTCTCACTTTCTCTCTGAAAATGTGTTGTTATTTTCTAGCTAGATCTATTATGTGCAGGTTCAACACATTTACAATATTAAATAATGTATTTTGTTTATTTGATGAAAGGTCATAGTGCCCAAACAATTAAAGAGGCTAGTGTGCCTAGGAAATGTAATGTTTTGATCATTATTAATAATAAAATACATAGTGGGCTGCTAGACAAACAAGGACAAGGGTTATAGGGGGTTATGATTCCATGAGAGAGTGGGATTAAGGGGGATAAGTCATTTTATCATATTTTATTTACCCAAAATTGTTTTAATAGAGAGAAGTGGTTACATGTGCTTCTTTGGGAAAGGTCATGTGGTTCTTGATTTCAAGTAAACATATAAACCCATATTTGGGTTGTTTAGGGTTTCATTCATTGTTCATTGTTTCCACTTCATTATTTTCTCTCCATTCACACTTTCGTTCATTCATCCTTGATCTTGGTGGGGGAAAGGAAAAACGAATTGTTGGGAGAGAAGCCATTATTGGCTGGATGTAGTGACTATTAGTGCATTCCATCCATGAAATAATGCCTACATTCCTGAGATGCATTGTCATGTACTAAATTTTATTCACAACTACGAGTCCTAAGAGTCCCAACAAAAATATTCTTGACTAGATGCATTGGAGCCCTGGAAGGAGGTGGACATCCTGAGGGACTATGTGGTAGAGAAGGGAGTCCATCCTCTTCGTTTTTAGACTGGGGAGAAAATATATGGTGTACTTTGGATTTCTGTGTGTTGAGGAATCTATGAGATCTTGAGTGTTGACTGGTTTGGGAAGCTGAGTGACACCCTGGAACCGTCATTGTGGATTGATATCCCTAAATCAGGGGTGATATTGTTGTTGATACTTAGAACAATAGTGTATATGGTTGGGTGGAACATCCTTGGTATACAACCAGTTGGTGAATCATTTTGTTAAATATAAGTGCTCTATGTCATGTGTTTTATGCTTATATATTTATTTTTGTTGTGTATTAATTATCATCTCTTAAATTTGTATTTATAATATGAATGCTTGTTGTTTATTGATGTGCATGGCATATTGGTTATTTATTTTACATTGTAGCATGAATATTAATTATTACATGTGTTTTTATGGTGTTCTTTCATGCTTATTTATTAATTAAATGGTATAAAAAATTCAAAATCAATTTAGATGTGAGTTTTGAGGTAACATTCCTATCATGTGGGAAGCTGGGTATGTTACATAACAGATATTCACAAGTGTATAAATATGGGAATCGGTTTTGGCCCATTGAAATTCTTAGCCTATCCTCTATCTCCATCACTCATTATTTAAATATGTTGATCTCAGAGCCTAAATGCTATAGGACCCGTGTTGTCTCTTTCGGCCCATCAGTGAGTCTTTTAACCTATCCCTTATCGATATTTTGAATATCCTAAACCCTAGATTCAAACTCATTGTCCACCTCTCTGAATCATCATACTATGATGTGTAATTCAATGAATTCATTAGGGGAGCCAAATTATGGGAGCTGAAGATCTATCATTTTTTGATTGATGTGGTCCCAATTGTTTAGACACTCCTCCAATATTTATTGCATTTTTAGTTGTGGATATTTTACCAGTTGTACCCAATACTTTGCAACTGCTCTAAATCTGGATAAACTCTCCTATGCAAGCATCCTGATGCCATTTTCTTTTTCTCCTCTAACTTTCTAGATTTCTATGATGTATTCAATTTGTTTAGATACCTGACGAGATTTCTAGGACCATATCATCATTTATATATACACCACGAGGCACAACAAGGTATCTTATTGAAATCCAACGATATTGTTCATAAAGACCTCCCTATCTGACTTGAACTAACTATAAATTTCTTTGAATTAAATCTTCATGAACCTTACTGCTTGGGTGGCATATTGATAGTATTCCACTTGATTCCTAATGTGTGCCAATTCTTCTCTCATAGATTCAACTTCTCATTCATCTACCTGTGCTTTGTCCATGGTGGCATTGGATATAATTATCCCTGCTCCTAAAAAATACTTACCATGGACTGTCTTATGTCCAGCGGGATTTATTATTTGGTGATCATCATGGTGTTGTCCAAGGTGAGTATTATCTTTTTCCATGTCCTCATGACAACCACTTGTCTCTTTCAAGCATAAGAAATGGCTTGGACATATGCCACTTCGTCTACAAGCTCTGGGATCGATTGGTCTCCCCACGTGAGGACATTTCCTAAATTTCCTAGCGTGGGAAAGTGTTCAAGCGATGTTTCATTTCCCTTGTAGGTTTCAGGCTTCTCATCACTGGTCCCTTTACCAGGTTCTTGAGTCATTCGAGACTTCTCAAAAACTTCTATTAACACCATCTTTGTCCTAATATGTGGAACTCTGATTTTCTCTATACTTGGGGAATTTCTTATGATCCTTGTCATTGTCATCAACTAAGGATACTAATCCTGAGAGTGAAGAGTGTGTTGGAGGTCCCGTTGAGGTTTCCTTGGGTTCCCTATTACCTTCTAGCTCTTCATATTTTTCTCCTTTGTTGGAGTTACCTCCTAACGATTCTTAAATACCTAGACTTCGTTTATCTTTAAATGGACAAAGGGTTCGGTTTGGAGTGGTATGATAACCTTCAACTAAACTTGAGTCCCCTCCTATATCTAAAGACTACATCCCCTAACATACTTGTGTGCTTAGTAAATTTGTTACTACTTTGTTCATAATAGGAAATGCAATATGTGTTTCTTCCACATCGTTGTGATATACCATGGTTAGATCAGTGATGATAGTAGCTACTTGCCCCAGGGTTTCCGGTCTCACTAATAATAAAGGGGTTGTCCCTGCTCCTAATTCTTCTACAATGATTTGCTCTGAGTTTTATTACTCATTGTCTCTTTCTCCCGAGTTGTTTCCAGGGGCTGCTAGCTCCCCAACTCCTCTGAATGTGACCATATCTATTACCACAGTTATTACTTCTGACACCATGATATTTTCCCCATGCATATACATCATCCTTTCAACTTCATCCAAGATTCTTTGTGCCTCATACCCATCCACTATCTGCTATACACCTTCCTGTCGAGCTTGTGCCATCGTTGTTGGCCTGAACATATGTTCTAGGAAGTCCAATTGCTCATCCCCAGGAAGGGTCATGAACCTGACCGAGTCTACTTTTTCTTTCCTCCACAAAAATTTGTCCCATATCAAATCATTCTCTCTAAATATTTCATCCTTTAAATCATCATGTGGGTAAGTGATCCAAAAATGAAAGGAATTAATAAAAAATTGACATTAACTTGATGCTCACGAATGATTAAATAGTTTATCCATAATTAACCATGTTGAAAATAAGAGAATATAACAATAATAAGAAAGATAAATAGACACAGAGAACTTCTTAACGAAGTTCACCAATGTGTGACTACGTCTTTGGGCCTGCTTCCAAGTGGAGGACCTCTTTATTGATATTTAAATGCTCAAGTTATATTTAAAATGACTCTTTGTTGTTAAAAATAGTCTTATGATCTGGTTTACAAGACCTCCTTGTGCATATTCACACATGCCTCGATGATCTCCCCTCAAAACATGACTCAATGATCCTCAAAACATGAGAAATGGGCCATTAACTCAAACTCCTAATTACCTTCCATGCATACAAAGTACTCCCTCAAGATCAATAACCCTGGTTTATATACTTTTTAGGATACTTTAGGGAAGATCAACTTCCCTCAAATATCTGGCCTCTTTTTGGGATCAAACCCCCCTCCAAATGTCTAAGAAATCTCAAAAAATGCCAAATTTGGGCCAAAACTATAGCAAAAAGATCCAGTTTGTTACAAAAATAAGAAAAAGTCCCTCAGGCCTTGGTGTGAGCCCCTTTTACATAGTCACATGGTTCATATGGCCAAGCTCCATCCCCCTAGGGGCTGCACATTGGCCCCTCCTCCGTAAGCTCTTGGATTCTTGACGTGTGTATAGTGTTATCACCTTAACAATTTTCATATCGGGATCTAAAAATTTCGGAAATTTAGCGAAATGATATACCACAGTAGAGGTGTGATAGTTTAGGGGGTAGGGCTATATCCCATGGCATATAGACAAATATAGAAGAGGCGATAATGTATTATCTCGACGGACCGTCGATTTTGAAGAATCCCAGATCCATGGTTGAGGCCCACATCGGGCTGACAAATAGCACGGAACTTAATTTCACGAAGGCAGACCAGGGAAAACCATTATGTTTTTTATGGGGACCATGTGGTGCTCTTACACATGCATCAAGGAAGACAACGGATTGTTCGAAACCACTTTTCCCATGCCCCTGATGTCACATGGTTTAAAATGTCACATCAATAACTCATGGGAAGGATGGCAACTGGTCAAATCACCCCACATCACTAGTCCAAGTACTTTCCCAGATGGCATATCAAAAGGATGTTGTCACATAACTAACTTGAAGCTCATCATTCGAAATGTATTGATGAAGCATGGCACACCAACGTACTATGAGAGTAATTTGTGATTAAAATGCAAAGATTATCAAATCTCAGATATGAATCGTTTTATCCTACTCTGGAAAATTTCCATCTTATGCATAAGAAAAACAAGCTCGACCTGTGTTGATTTCCTGAGTCCTGTAAATTCAAAGGGTGGAAAAATAGTGGTCTCTGCAAAGTCTTAAAGGTATGTATAACACTCATCAAACGGTGTCTGGTGCAACTAGGTTCTCAACTAATGTGCCAAGCTAGTCAATAAGAAAGAAAGAAAGATGGGTCTTGCAGATACTGGAAACTAAATTTCATACCAAAACTGCAACTAAGACAGATTCAGGGGTCATATTAAACCCCGTTATGAGGGATATCGTCATAAATGAGCATGCGCACAACACCTACAATCCATCTACAAAGAGTTAAAGGAGAAAAAGGTGGAATATGGAGGCCAAAATTGAGATGATAGAGAGCATTGGAGAAAATATCGCTTGGTTGAGTACCTTGGAGGAGGAAATTGCCAAGATGAGGTAAATCCTCAGGTAAATCTAGGTGCATTTCATAAATTTTTGGACATATGGCAGCTTAAGAAAAGGGAGTCCTGATATGACAGACCCGTTACTAACGGTCCCTTTAAATAGGATAATTGTTCTTCCTTTTTTGAAACTTGTATCTATTTTAGAATTATGAGGAAGTCGGAATGTTTTGAATTCCACGAGAAAATCCTCTATATATGTTTGGTCTCATGGGTATAGAAGGCATGGAGAAAAGAGGAGTCTTCCCTCTGTGCAGGAAAACTTTGTAAATCTTTGGGGATGGAATGAATACATGAATGCAAAGGCATATTTTGGACTTTTTTACGAAAATATTCTAACTGGTGGTGTTATGAGTCTTGTTTTCTCTCATAGTGTGTGATTCCTGACATTCTGCATTTGATGTTTTCTTTCCTCTATCTAAATTGAGAAATTAAAAGTCTAGAACTCATTATTCAATTCTCTCGGCTTGGTGATTTAGACTATGTTCATCTCTTCTAAACCATTTCATAATTCATTACTATAATGCTCTAATAATAGTTGTGTTTCTTTTCTTCTAATACCACCTATATTTTCAAGTATAAAATCAGAAGTCACTTCCTCATTTATCCTTTTCCTCTTCATTGTTTTCATGATTTGGCAATGCATCCTGCATTCCTGACCCCAGAGCCCAAAGGTCATCTTCAGCTCTTCAACAATTTTATTAAAAACCCCCAAAACAGACTAAATCTAGCCACCGATTTCCATAGATATATCAAGTGACACCAGAGAACCCTCTCTGGTTTGAGCAGGCTAGTGCCTCAGCTCTAAATCTGGTTGAAACAGTTACCTCTGTCATTTGTCTATTTAGCCAGAGAGAATTTACAGAGTGCTAACATTTTGGCGTTGTTGCCAGGGAACGAAATTGAAAAATTTTCCCTAGGAAGAACGACATGGTTGAGTTCTAAGGTCTGAGAGCAGCAGACACTTAGGCACATATTGGTTGTATTCCTGCTCTAGTGACTCCATGTTAGTTTGAAGGTGACTCCATTGATAAAAGAATCCCGAATTTCCAAAATGAAACTCCACTCTCAATGCTTCAAGAACAAGAACCCCTTTATAGGGGCGAGGAAAAGCATCATGAAGAAAAACAGGTACTCAAATGGGACCTCTTCCAAAGAATTTTACTTTTCATATTAAGTTGCCTCTGCTCCTTCCTTGAACATCCCAAACAAATTTTCCTTTACCTATTGTATTTTAATGATGATCATGGAAGACTTGCAATTATATCTCCTCCTCTCTACGTTGCACATGCATACCCTCACCTTGTCGCTAGTTCTGATAAAAAGTTTTCACCTGGGCCACGCAATGACAATGACCAAGTTGATGAATCCCTTGAGACCCGGGCTGATGTTTCTTCCACATTTCTTGGTCCAACATCCCTCAAGGCCCGACATAGACATATACCCTTAAATATACCCCAAACCCTTCATGATTTCCCTCCAAATTACTTTGAGTATCTACCTGTGTTTGACAGAGAATCTGATATCATCTCGACTAAAAATCACATTCAAGTGTTTGGGAATTTTGTAGATTTATTTGAGATTGAACATGATGATGTGTGTATGAGATTTTTCTCTCAATCCTTGAAAGGAGACACCAAACACTGGTTCAAACATTTATATCCAAAAACCATCAGCTCATGGGTGGAATTGAAGAAGGTCTTTTTAAAGTTTTGGGGCAAGGAAAAATCCTTAGAGCTGCAACTCACTGAGTTTTATGCCTTGAAAAGACACAACAATGAAGCTATTTCTGTATATAGTAGAAATTTCTCTAGCATCTATTATAATTTGTACAAAGAAATTCAACCCTCTGAAGCTGCTGCCATGCTCCATTATGCAACTACTCTTCATCCAGATTTTTCTTTCTTCTTGATGGAAAGAAGACATGAGTACTTACAACAAATGTTTAGTGATGCTCAGGACATTCAACAAAACATCCAAGCATGTAAACAGATCTAGAATGAGGGGTTGAATTCTCAAGAACATGAAAGTAAATATGAACAGAAAATAGTTGATTGGAATCTTGAGCTTAGAATTGATGATATCATAGGTCCTCTTGAAGTTTCCAATGCTAATGATTTTGCAAAGAATTATATTCCACTTGTTGAAATAAGAGATGCTAATTTAGCTTCTGATCCATCCCATGATAAGTAGGGGGGTTATGGTTTTATGTATTCATTTGTAGACAATCAAGAAGATTAATTTGCAAATCAGTTTGTTGAAGAACATGTTGACGTTCCAAGGTTGTTCTTGTTAGATGACATTGCATATGTTGTTGATTTACCTATATATGATGAATACGATGATGATTGTGATGGTGACTCCTTAGAACAACCAACTGCATGTTCCCTATCATAAATATTTTTTCAGTAGTATAGTGAAATGACTCAAACTACATATCACAGTTGCAGAGGAAAGGATACCGGATCAGCTGAAGGAGATTCTCCGCCTTTATGTTTTGTTTCATTTAAGTTGTTGAAAGAGAACTCTAAAATCATCATTGAGGAAAATGAATATGTTCTTATGCAAAACCATGCTAAATCAATGGAGCAGAATGACAAGATATCACAACACTATTTTCATGTGCTTGAAGACCCTATTACTTGTGCTGAAATGAAACCATTTGTCAGAGATAAAATTGAAGATGGTTTCAAATCAGGTGGGACAACCCTACCATTATTTTTTTCTTCTTTTGAATTACTGAAGAAAAATATTTGTAGTATCGCAGGTCAGGAATCCTCCAGGCATGAGAGAAGTGGTGATGATAATTCTATGGACAATCAAATAAAAGGTCATGTCAGCTCAGATTTGCAGTCTATGTTCATTTATCATCATGAAAAGGAAGAAGAAGTTGCTCCAGAAAGTATTGTTCAAGGTCATTTTCTTTCTCCTGAAATCAATATAGATTTTCAACATGAAAAGGTGTTTCAAAGTGTTTTCTCTTCCCTTAAGAATGACATGGTGGTTCAATTTCTAAACAACATAGACATGGATGAGGATTTTCAAACTGCATCTATGGAAACTTCCATCAATGAACAAACAAATGACATAGATTTTTAGGAAAGAAACAAAATAGTGTATGACACTTTTCAATCAGAAATATAGAAAAATAATGAAGAGACAGTGGTTTTATTTTATTCATTTGAAAATCATGGTTTTGAAAATGCATCCATGGGAACTCTAGACTGTGAAATAGTGCATGCTGTTATCTTTTCACATTTGCAAGAAGATTATGAGAAGGAACTTATTTCCATTCATTCATTTGAAATTCAAAATGACAGTCCTCAAGCAAATTTCTAGAAGTTTAATGAAAGAAAATTAGAATTGTTTGATGAACAAGAGGATGCACATAATATGGCTGTCACATTTGAAGATGTTTAAGAATGTATGAATCTTTTCGTTGATATGCATAGAAGAGTAGAAAAAACTATTTCCGCCATTTCATTTGAAAATGTTCTCAAATTAGAAGAAATAGAGAAAGAGAGGCAAACACTTATGAAAAAGGATTTCCTTTCTATTTTTTCTCATCAAGAAGAAATGAATTTTCATGGTCTCCAAGATCCTATAGCCATCCTATTATAGTCATCACTGGAGGAAGAGTTTGTTTTATTCATGAATTCAAGTTTTGGATTCAACTTGTGTTTTTAGGTGCCATCTTTTACATTTGTCTTCCTGCTTAAGAAAGATGTGATCGGGGAAAAATAGGGAGGCCAATTGCTTGACTGGTTGCATTGGAACTTCAACATCACTTGATTGAGTATTTCATCTCAACAGTTTAGAATAGATAGAAGTGTGAAAATAAGCTTTCCGGTCAAGCATTTTTCAGTTTGAGTTTTCTAGTACTAGATACAGTCAGTTTTCAATAATATACGCGAGCATCCAACATCCAGTCGAAAGAAGTTTGTAGAGCTTGGTTTTCAGCCGACACTAGTGACATAGTAGGAGAAGGGTACACACATGTTTTGGAGCAACACAATGGATCAGGCATCGGGTCTACGTGTTCTTTTCTACATCATAGGGAGGATAACATCCCCAGTTGGAGCCAATGTTATCACCCTAACAATTTTCATATCGGGATTAAAAATTTTGGAAATTTAGAGAAATTCTATACCACAATAGAGGCATGATAGTTTAGGGGGTAGGAATATATCCCATGGCATATAGACAAATATAGTAGAGGTGGGAAGGGAGTATCTCGGAAGACCGTCAATTTTGAAGAATCCCAGATCCATGGTTGAGGCCCACATCGCACCGACAAATAACACGGTACTTAATTTCGCGAAGGCAAACCAGGGAAAACCATTATGTTTTTTATGGGGAACGCGCGGTTCTCTTACACATACATCGAGGTAGACAACGGATTTCCCGAAACCACTTTTCCCATGGCCCCAATGTCACGTGGTTTAAAATGTCACATCAATAACTTGTGGGAAGGATGGCAGTTGATCAAATCACCCCACATCATTGGTCCAAGTACTTTCCCAGATGACGTACCAAAAGGACGTTGTCACATAAATAAATAGAAGCTCATCATTTGAAATGGATTGATGAAGCGTGGAACACCAACATACTATGACAGTAATTCGTGATTAAAATGCAAATGCTATCAAATATCAGATATGAATCGTTTTATCCTACTCTAGGAAATTGTCATCTTGTGCATAAGAAAAACAAGATCGACCTGTATTGATTTCCTGAGTCCTGTAAATTCAAATGGTGTAAAAATCGTGGTCTCTGCAAAGTCTGAAAGGTATGGATAACATTCATCAAACAGTTTTTGGTGCAACTAGGTTCTCAACTAATGTGCCAAGCTAGTCAATAAGTAAGAAACAAAGATGGGTCTTATAGATACTGGAAACTAAATTTCATACCGAACCTGCAACTAAGACAGATTTGGGGGTTAGATTAAACTCCATTATGAGGGATCTTGTCATAAATGAGCATGCAGACAAAACCTACAATCCATCTACAAAGAGGAAAAGGTGGAAGACGGAGGCCAAAACCAAGATGATAGAGAGCGTTGGAGAAACTCTCACTTGGTTGAGTAACCTGGAGGAGGAAATCGCCAAGCTGAGGTAAATCCTCTGGTAAATTTAGGTGCATTTCAGAAAGTTTTGGATAGATGGTGGCTTAAGAAAATGGAGTCTTGATATGATAGACCTATTACTAATGGTCCCTTTAAATAGGATAATTGTTCTTCCTTTTTTGTAACTTGTATCTACTTTAGAATTATGAGGAAGCCATAATGTTTTAAATTCCACGAGAAAATCCTCTATATATGTTTGGTCTCAAGGGTATAGAAGGCATGGAAAAAAGAGTAGCCTACCCTATGTGTAGGAAAACTTTGTAAATCTCGGGGGCTGGAATGAATACATGAATGCAAAGGAAGATTTTGGATTTTTTTACGAAATGATTCTAACTGGTGGTGTTATGAGTCTCATTTTCTCTCATAGTGTGTGATTCCTTTTATTCTTCATTTCATTTTTTATTTCCCTTGTCTAAATTGAGAAATTAAAAGTACATAATTCATTATTAAATGCTCTCGGATTGGTGATTTAGACTATGTTTATCTCTCCTAAACCATTTCAGAATTCATTACTATAATTCTCTGATACTAGTTGTGTGTTTCTTTTCTTTTGATACCACCTAAATTTTCAAGTATAAACTCAGAAGTCACTTCCTCATTTAGCCTTTTCCTCTTGATTGTTTTCATGATTTGGCAATGAATCCTACATTCTTGACCCCATAGCCCAAAGGTCATCTTCAGTTCTTCAACAATTTTATTGAAAACCCACAAAATAGACCAAATTTAGCCACCAATTTCCATATATCAAGTGACACGAGAGATCCCTCTCTGAGTTGAGCAAGCTAGTGCCTCAGCTCTAAAGCTGGTTGAAACAGTTACCTCTATCATTTGTCTATTCATCCAAAAAAATTTACAAAGTGCTAACACATAGGATCTAGGCCCGATCGGATGGGATAAGCCTACTGTTTATTGACCCTCTTGGTGGTTATGCTTCAAATCATATGTGATGTAGGAGCATCGGAAGCAAGCAAAGTGGAGTACAGGTGGATACACAACAATGCGCATTTTGAAGATGTTTTGAATTTGAATAGATGAGACATTAATGTGATATTTGGAAAAGATACATTTGCTTTTATGGTTTGGAGATTGTAACACAGATCTTGAGCGGTTTCTCTCATCTTTCGATTGTAACCATTTAATGTAATAAATGCAAGGTACATGTAGGATTTCATTCAATTTGATAGCTTAGAGCTGTAGGAGGGAAAACTATAGAAAGATCCCTCATATGTACTGTAATGTATCATTATTCTCAATTGTAAGAGTTGAGATGTAGAGAAAGAGAATAGGAGAGAAGAGAAGAACAAAGGTTGTATAAGTTTTGTAAGCAGATAGTTATTACTATAGAACCCATTTACAAAATCACTTGAGTTAATATAAGAATGCTTTTACTCAATTTCATGGTGTTGTGATGAATATTGTTTGCATCTATTGAATGGTATGTTTACAGTTTGCTTGTATACTCTATTATGAATTTGTTTCAATGTTGTGTACGTGTATGATTTCATGTTGAATGTATGAAGTTTGTAAGAGGGAGAGTATGTGTTTCAATTGTTTCTCTTCCTTAGAATTCCTGCAAGGAGTGCGTTGACAAGTTTTGAGTTTTACCTCAGAAAATCTTAGGAGAGATATCGTTGTTCTCATACCAGTAGAAGTGCAGTTATAGTACAGAGTCGTGCAAGGTGTGCATAGGCAGGTTGAAATCTTAGAATTTTCCAATCCAATGAGTTGTTGAATAACAACTGTCGCAAGGAGTGGGAAAAGTTGGAGAGTTCAGATAGTCAGTGATTATCGTGAAGGTGACAAGGAGTGTGAGTAGAATTCCTTTGAATCCTTGAGTTGCAGCCATAATCAATCTTAGGAGGGACAAAGTCTTGGAAATTTCAATAGAAGGACGAGGGTTGCAAGAACCTCATAGAAACCAAGCTCAGGAGGAATAACGCCAAGTTATTTGGCTAGGAGTATTTGAGAACTTGAACGGACGGTTGAATTTTTTTGAGGGTGAAGCATCGATTTTCCGTGGACCGTTGGATCCAGTGGATCAGCAGAGAGGTTAAGGCTGAGTATCTTTCAACACTCACAAGATCAGGAGAGTTAGTAGCCATTAGATCTAAATCAATGAGATTTGTTGGTTTGGGTGCTTTGAATTTCATCATTTCGGAGGTCGAAAGTGTGGAGGAAATCATTTTCAGGAATCCCTGATACGCAAAGTCCCGACATGATTTGGACCATTAGATTATGGAAAGTTCAGGACTGTTGATCTGTAGCAAATAAGTTGTGAGTTTGGACTTTAGGAAAAGGGAGGAGAGTCCCATTGCAAACTCACGAGTCGCAAAATCCCAACGATTTCGGAGGTGGACCCGACGACTTGATTGAGGTCATATGGTTGAGGCATAAGGGAGGAGGTAAGGACCCGTTAGCCCTTTTCGGGGTTTTGGGAATCAAAGGAGTCAAAGGGACTCACAACAGAAATCGTGAAGTTGCGAAATCCAAAACACCTTTTTGGGTCAAGTCAGTGGTCATGTCGAGTGGTCACATGGAGTGGAGGTTCGCACCTAGTGCTTGTTCACGGAGGCGTAACTTCTAAAAAGGACCTGTGGTTTTATTTGTATTGAAGGTTTTGATGGGAACTAAAGAGTCATTTAGGCTCAGGGAAATAGAAATATCCAAATACTGAGAGGTCACATAGAACCTGTTGAGGTAGGGGTTTTGCATCAGGTGGTATCATAGCTTAGTTAACAACTTTTATTTTCTGTAGAGGAAAGACATAGGACAATTGTAATTTGAATTTGCACGGAAATATTGAAATAATTCCGCCAAGAAGACGTCAAGATATACCTATGCCCGATCTAGCCGTGGAAAGGGAAATGAGAGAAATTCATGCTCGATTGGATGCCTATGGAGACAGCACAGATACGAACAACTGATACTGGAGATATTAGTGAGGCTAAAAGACAAAATGAAGCTGGAGCTGAAGAAGAAGTTGTAGTTGAAGATGCTGCAGAGGAACATCTATTCAAATTTGTTGCAAGAATAGGGGCCAGAGAAAAAATGGACATCCTAATGTATGAAGGAAGCTTAGATGTTGAGGATATGCTAGATTGGTTTAGAGCTCTGGATAAATACTTCGACTATGAGGATATCGAAGAAGATAAGAAAGTAAAACATGATGTCACTAGACTAAAAGACAATGCAACATTGTGGTGGGATGAACTGCAGGATGAAAGGCGTTGCAAAGGCAAACAAAGAATTAAAATATGGGATAGGATGGTCGCAAAGATGAAGGCCAAGTTTATACCCAGAGATTACCAAATTAATTTGTTTCTAAGAATGAAGAATTTGAGACAAAAAGGGATGACAATGAAGGAATACACTGAAGAATTTTACAGACTCAACATCAGAGTTGGTCACCACGAAAGTGATGATGAAAATTTCGCCAGATACATGAATGACTTGAGATATGAAATTCAAGATGAGATGAGCATGGTGACAATTAGGAATGTAGAAGATTCTTATCAAATTGCTTCAAAGGAAGAAGTAAAATTGGCCCGAAAGAAAGGTCAAAGAGGCAGAGGTAGAATTCAGAGTAGAGGCAAAGCAATTTCCCAGGATAGAGTATAGAAGCCCAAGGATGAAGAAAAGAAACCTCGTAACCACCCAGAAAGAGGAGGAAGCTCACAAGGAGGACAGTATGTCGATAGGAACACTTTTCATCGAGCCAGAGGAAGAGGAAGAGGCAAAGGTGGTGAAATAAAGTGTTTTGTCTGTGGAAAGATAGGACACAAATATTTTGAATGTCCCGATAGAAAAAGAGATAGAGGAGGCGAAGCTCACATTTCAGAAGCACAAAGGAGAAATGTTGAGGCAGAATATGCAGAAGGCAGAAGATCCTTAATGATGAGGAAAATTCTCTTGAAGCCAGAGAAGGAGATAGAGAATCCAGTCCAAACAAACAGTTTGTTCAGAACTGCTTTCAAGACCAAGGATATGGTATGAAAGGTAATTGTGGAAAGTGTAAGTACAGATAATCTAGTATCCACAAAAATGGTGGAGAAGCTGGAATTGGAGACAATTGCACATCCAAGCCCATACAAGGTTTCGTGGTTGCAAAAAGGACATCATGTAACAGTCACTAAACAGTGTTTAGTTGAATTTAATATAGGGAGATATAGGGATGAGATTTTATGTGATGCTATTCCAATGGATGTCTGTCATCTTTTGTTGAGGAGACTGTGGAAATATGACAGGAATCTTATTCATGACGGAAGAAAGAACACATACATCTTGGAGAAGAATGGTAGAACACATATGTTTCTATCAATTGAAGAGAAGAAGGTAAAATAAGAAACAAGCAATACTATACTTCGCATGAGTGGGAAGGAACTTCTGAATGAAGTTAAGAAAGATGAATAAATGCAGTTTGTTGTTTTGAGAAAACCTAGAGTCATCTTGACCAATACCTCGATGGATGATCTATCTGAGGAATTTCAGGAAATGCTAGAGAATTTCGCTAATATAGTGGTGGACAATTTACCTTCTTCGTTTCCGCCCATCAGAAGTATAAGCCATCACATTCACCTTATACCAGGAGAGATTGTTCCAAACAAAGCAGTGTACAGATTGATGTTGCAGGAGAATGAATAAGTCAAGAAGGAAGTCCAAGATTTGATGGACAAAGGATTGATTAGGGAAAGCTTGAGTCTGATCAGGGGATCAAATTTTTCTCAATTTTCAAAGTGCTCGGAATGCAACGAAAAAAGTGTCATTGCGTCTGTCTCGTCTTCCTGATTCTGGCGGTATATTTACTTTCTCAAACGGAGTCCGTATGGAGGAGTATCGCGATATGTCCGCTAAGCCAAACAAGAAAATTTTTTGGATGCTGACTGTACCTGACTGTACCTGTCTGTATAGTCCGTACAGTCTGTACGGTGACATGGCAGGACCGTACAGGCCGTACGGTGATGATGTGGTAGTTGTTTATTGCTTGGTTGTTGGTGAATCAGGTAGAGACACGTGTCCGATTGGTGGCAAGTAATATGAGGACACATGGCCCAATGCATGGGTGCCACATGTCCCCCTCATTATTGTTTATTTGGTTGTATAAAATTGTATTGGGAGTCCGTGGGGTTCAACCCCTAGATCTCCCCCCCACACTAACGCCTTCGCGAACCTTCGCTAGCCATTACACCACCGTTTGTTCCTTGTTATCATTACGGGAAACATTCTATTTATGTTTGATGTGTTGTATATCGGGCGGGGGGTCGAGACGAGGCTAAGCCCCGACCCATGGTCGTTTTGTATTACATATGACCCAACATATAACATACAGCTCGACCGTTTGGCGCACGCGCAATTGCATTGTCTTGCATTGTATTGCAATGCATTGCATTGTAATGTATTTTGTATATATATCATGTGTATGCATGGGGTTTGAAACCACGACCCGTGGTTCTATGTAACCATGTGTTAAATGTTGGTGCGGGACACAAAATGGAAGTTGCACGGTTTTCAAACGGTTTAACCACCATTTTTCCCAGCGCGAGGTCACATGGCCATATGCCCAGGTGCTGAGGCGGTTAGGGGCTAGAGGTGCCCTAACCATCCTACGGTTTGCACCATTGGCACGGTTGCACCCGATGCTGGGTTTTTACGCTTAAAAGAGTGTGTGAGCCAGGTTTGTTCAAGGAGGGTGCGAATTGTAGAACCAGAGACAACGAGCTTGAAGAGGGAAACTTCCAGGAGGCCTAACTTCTTCATTTTTCGACCGATTGATGTGTCGAAAGAGCCCAAACAGGGGTTTTGGGATGCTGGAAAGCCATTGGAGCAGTCGCTTTGTTAGTTTGAGCATTGTAAGACATGTTTTTGAGCACTTTTTTAGAAATTAATAATAATGATCCATTGGAAGCTGGACCAGGAGATGTAGCCCATAAGAGGGGTGAACTCCTTTATCAATTGTTGTGCACATGTGTTTATGTTCAATATTTATGCTGTTGTATATGTGTATTTTGCATAATTAATCCTTAATTTATGTGTTGCAAATTGATCCTGTTTATTTAAACACATAACATTTCACTTGCAATAATTATTCAAGTTTTTCAAGTCTTCTTCATTTTTAGATCAAGTTGGTATTAGAGCACTGGTTTTGAAGACTTGATTGTTTGCAAGTTTTGTTTCTAATGCTCACAAGTTTGAAACTCACAAGAGGAGAAGGTCAACTTGTGGAGCCAATTTCTTATCTGACAAGGAGGAAGCAGTTTCATTCACCGCAAGTTGCAAAGAGACATTCACCAAGCATGGCTGATGCAGAAGACCATGAACATGTTCCGACTGAAGAAGAAGACTTCAGGTAGACTATCATACAATTGAGGGATATTATGAAGGTCATGATGGAACGGAACATGATGTCGCAGGGTGAAGGCTCTAACCCTT